>ML416429.1:8274-58922 GCA_005239525.1 Nicotiana knightiana | reverse complement strand
GGGGGGGGGGGGGGGTGTGTGACGTTGAGCAGCAACTCTCTTTTCCGGCGAGTAAGGCTGCCGGCAACGGCTAAGATAGTGAAGATGAAGCCTAGCATTTTGTCGGTTGTCTTGTGTGTAGATGGTCGCTGGGATGGAGGGGTTCTTTTTTTCTTTGTTTTCTTTTTCTTTTGTATTCAGGTCTGTTATGGGAGAAGTCAAGAGGAAGAAGGAGGTCCAGGGGAATCGGCGCTAGCTTCATGGAATCAGGGGGGTAATTTTTGATATCTCCCATGTGTGATTAACATTAAAGGGCATTTTATAGGGTATATGTTTTAGGAATTAGGGGGGTAATTTTTGATATCTCCCATGTGTGATGAACATTAAAGGGCCTTTTATAGGGTATATGTTTTAAGGTTAGGTTAATAGTCGCTGGGCTAAGGGGAATGGACTTGAGAATTATGGGCTTAGGTCTGAGTTGGGCTCTAAATCTATAAAATTGGGCTAAAAAGTTGCTTCTAAAATACTTATAAGAAAAATATAAACTAACTCTTAATTTATTTTAATAAATTATTATATTAAAAATAAATCTAAGAATTAAAGTTGAAACTATTTTTTTGTTGGTATTTTATAAAGATTATATAAAAATAAAAATTCTAGCAGAATAGTTTGACTACAAAATGAAACTATTTTTTATAATTTTAGTTTTTACTATAAAATAAAGTAAAAATATCAAAACTAGTTAAAATAATGATATTAGACCTAAACTAAATATTTAAACGCTATACTGTGTAAAATCACGGGGAGGGTCAAAAATTACATGTTTACATGTGGGTCGCAAAATGGATCGCAGAATTGGTGCCTAGAACTGGGCTGCCATGGACAAGTTTTTTACCATTTTGAGGTCGCATAACCACTTCTGTGATTGCATAATGTCCGCAGAATTGCATTATGCCAGCCTTTGGTAAAAATATTATAATTAGCCTACATGGCACCATGAAATCTTAAATTGCTTAGCAAAATTTTCTCGGGCTTACATTCTCATTTCTTCCAATTGTGCATGGAGCTGAGCTTCTGAACGTACCCAATGGGCCTTCTCTCTCTCTCTCTCTCTCTCTCTCTCGAATTAAGCCCTCTCTTCTTCGAATTTTGTTACTTGGCGATCCTTACTTGATTCGGCCTTCTAATTTAACTGTACAATTTTTTCCTTGGCTTTGTCCAACGCCTTTTCAGTCTTTGCCAAGATGGAATCATAATCTTGCACCTTTTCCATCAGATTGGCAATGATTTTCTGGTCTTTCTAACTTCTCATCGGCACTTCAGAGGCTTTCTTCATCTGTTGAAGCCGAACACGGAGGGCTTCATTCTCGTGGATCAGACTCTTCTTTTCACCTTTCACTTCTTGTGCTTGTAAGTCTTTCTCAAAATTGAGGTTTCTCAACTTTTCTTCTAATGCATGAATAGTCGCTTTGTATCCCTTTTCCTTTTCAAATCCAACCGTTCTTGGATTTTATCATCAAAGTATTGAACATGCGGGCCTTTTTGTGGGCCTTTTGGGTTCGTGTTCTGGCTCATCATCCACGCGAGACCTCTTCCCAAACCACATAGCATAACCCGAATCTATCTCACCTTTCGCAGGATCTGGAACCTGGGTATCATCTTTCAAGTAGCGGCAACCATTCCAAATTTGTTGTATTAAAGCCTCAGGGAGTGGGGCTGATGGGTGTAGCTCAATCACTTTCTCACTCAAACCTTCCTAACTGTCTTAGAACTCTCTTTGGTGCATTGTCACGACCCAATTTCCCCTCCGTTGAGTTTCGTGATGGCACCTAGTCTTAAGGAATAGGTAAGCCTAACATTACTGAATAACAACCATAATATCAAAACATTTGAATGATCAAAAACGTTTGAATACTTTCTGAAATGAAATCTATATACATTACATCTTTCCCCAAAACTTGGTAGTACGAATCATAAGCTATACAAATTTTTTTACTATAACTCCTAAATACAACTGTTCAGAAATATTTACAATAGTGTATGAACAAAAATAAGACGGTGACTCCGAAACCCGCGAACGGTGTAGCGGTTTTACCTGCAGTCTCCACAACAGCAACCGCGCTGCTAGCTATCGATTGACCAGTTATGCAAAACCTGGAATTTGCACAAAATGTACAAAAGTGTAGTATGAGCACACTACAACGGAAGTGGCGGACCCAGGATTTTGTACAAGCGGGTTGAATCTTAGAAGTATATAACTTTAGTAGTAAAATAGTATTTGTCAAGTGGGTTCAAATAAATATTTATACAAAATTAATAGAGCTTTAATCCTATTTTATACATATTCACAGTATTATTTTTTGGTGAAGCAGATTCAGTTGAAACCGCTAGCCACCACTTGGGTCCGCCAGTGCACAGTGGTGCCCAGTAAGTATCAGGACTAACCTCGATGAAGTAGTGACGAGGACTAGTCAAGACACCCACGGGTCTAATGAACTGAACAAGTATAAATACTGGAACAACGGAATCTCATATCTACATAGAAGACTTCGCGATATGGCTAACAATATAGTAAATTCAATAAGGTAATAAGCAAAAAGTGACAACAGAAAACCATGAAATAACACAAAAGAGTAAATTGAACACAAACAAAACCGAAATTTACATATACAACAAGGGAAAGTAATAACTCAACAATTTCAACTACTTTTACATCAAGTTCTTAGTCATCTCCACGAGGTACCGAACCTCGAACAAATCACAACTCACGGGTCCCACTACCTGAACCCTAACATCGGCATCTTGTGCCCTTATTTCAGCTAATAACTGCACGGACGAATCACGTTCCAATTGGAGTCATTTCCACATATAAGGCTAGTACAACAAGGGTATCTATACTCAACAATAACAAGGAAACCCTTAATCTGATAATAGTGCTTAACTACGTGTATGCTTGTGCGGTGGTCCTAACATAATTCAACAGGCAATAAGCATAAGGAAAGAAAAGGGCAACACGTACAATATTTTATCACAATTCCCACAAGAATAAGCTCACACGGTAAGTGTACCATTACACAATATCAACAACAAAGAATGCCCCCAGGCCAACACAAGTATCACAAAAAATCCCTGACACAACCTACCTTGTCTCACCACGTGTGCAATACTAAAGTTAATGCCCGCCTTATCTCGCCACATGCACACAATAATATTCCCACCTTGTCTCGCCAAACCCACATATACATATCCCGCCTTATCACGCCGCATGTGCAATATCAATAGAAAACATGGCATAACAGAAACCTCATGCAAATCCCCATATCAACAACCGCACGGCAAAAATCTCGTGCATCACAACAAGTACAACAACAAAAATAACAATAATACAAGATACGATAAGTACATCAGCTCAAGAACATCCAATCCCAAGGAAAGGCAAGACTAGTTCACAAGGAATAAGTACAATAAAGTATACTAGGAATAATATGGATAACTTAACAAGGAAGAAAATAACATGTAACAGTCGTACCCAAGTGCACGGTCCAACAACAAGAAAACTAACACGAATCCGATAACTCCATCTAAGAGCAAGTCAACTAAGGTATAAGATATCTAACTTCTTTTAAGGTTGAACAGTTAAGAAGATATTCAACAATTTCACTTAAGGACAAGCAGCGGGAATATAACATTAACCTCAATTAAGACTAAATAATTATAGGATGAGATAATGATAATTACAGAAAGAGATGGGCAGTTATGAGGGTATAGCATGATAGTAAAGGGGATAAAATCTTCAGTTAAGTCAATTAGGAGTCAAATAGGCAATAAGAGTGAATCCAAAAGCAAGTAAGTCTAATTTAAGCAGGTAGAGATGATCTAGTAAATAGGGACTCAGTCATATCAGGAACAAAATTCATACTCGGTGAATATAAGGACCTAAGATTCCTAAAAATCCAACTTTCCACAAATAAGTCCGAGCACGCACTTGTCACCTCGTGTACACGAGCTACAATCAACATAGAAGACTCAAATCCTAAGGGGTAGTTCTCCCACAGAAGGTTAGGCAAGATACTTACCTCAAAGGCGACAAACTGGTACTCTAAAATGAACTTCTTGGGAAAAAGACCTCCGGACAGCTCAAATCTAACCAAAATAAACTTCAAAACATAAATAAAACACATAAGAAGTTATTGTGGATCATAAAGCTTCAATCTTTATCAAATTCTAAAAATCGGTCAAAAAGTCGACCCCCGTTCCCGCACCTCGGAACCCGAAAATTTTTACAAAATCCGAATGCCCAATCCAATATGAATTAAACCATACAAAAATTACTAAATTCCGATACCATTTCGTCCCTCAAATCATGATTTTTCATTTTGGAACTTTTATTCAAAAACCAACATTTTTCTCAACTCAAATCACAAATTAAATGATAAAAACAAAGATAAAATAATGGAATATATTTAATGCTAGGTGAAGAACACTTACCCAATCGAATTTCTTGAAAAACCTACCAAGAATCGCTCAAAACCGAGCTCTACAAGTCAAAATATAGTGAAAGGTATAACACTCGATTTGGAGAACTTATATTCTGCCTAGGTCCTTAAGAATCGTGAACGCGGAGGAAGATCGCGTTCGCGAAGAAGAAGAATGAGGGCTGCCCAGGTTGTGCTTCGCGAACGCGAAGACACGCTCACGAACGCGGAGGAGAAAATACGGAAGCATATGCGATCACGTAGGGAAACACGCGAATGCAAAGAGTAAAGAGTACCAGCGCTCAAGGCCAGGTTTTTCTACCATAACGCGGAATAGAAGACGCGAATGCTAAGAGGGAAATGTGCAGACCTATGCGATCACGAGGGACATTAAGCGAACGCGAAGAAGGAAATTGAGGCTATCAGAAGAGACGCTTTGCGAAAGCGAAAGGAGATTCGCAAATCATCCGGAAACTGAATTCAACCATGCACGCACGTCGATACATATAAGATGAAGCTATTCAAGACCTTACGCCGCCGAACGGAGCTTAAATTCTCAAAATGATCGGCCGGGTTGTTACATCCTCCCCCCTTAAACAAACGTTCGTCCTTGAACGTGCCAAGATTCACCTCGAACTTATCAAATCACTGCATGCATACTTCCAACATACACCCGTGGGTGATCCCACATCATCCCAATCTAGACAAGCCCGACGACACTATATCAACTGCAATTTAGCCTTTCTACCAACACCGATAAGCCTCATACCCCAAATTCTCACCTTTTATTCATTTACAAAAGACCCGCTTCTAAATCCATATCCGGTATCAGTCTCAACTAGCTGCATCAACTCATGCCTACACCCATAAGGCACGACCACACAATATAACACACCAAAAATAGGCCCATAATAACACTTCTGATCACAATAGCTGCTCGAAATCAACCCAACACTGTCAATTAGCCTCTGCCCTGATAGAACTCCATTTGAAACCTCCATAACACTGATAATGATGCAAGAAACACGAATAACTCATAGTTAGACACTCGAATCACCAAGCCACAACTAACACCACTGGAACACACACCCCGTAAGCTAAACTCAAGAAGCATAGAACGGAAATGACTGAATATGAAAAGAGAAACACATAAGGAAACTATCAAACAAGCCTGACAGGAATAATTCTCTATCAGTACTAACCCTCTATCAGTACTAACCTACAAGACAATATAACAAGGAAATAATTAAAGCATATGAACAAATCACAAGGATCTCATCCTGATATAACTTCCACCGCGGTACTCAGCACGGTTCAAACATATCGAATCACAGCAAATCAAGAGGGTCTCGCCCTCAACTCTAAATCACAGATCGAATATATGTCACACCAATTGAAATCTTCCACTAACTCAGCTCTGCCAATCAAATCACACACTCACTGAACTCTCACCCCGGTAGAGTATCAAATCACAGCTCGTAACCAAAATACTCAAGAAATCGCATCAAGCCTGCCGTAAAGGACAACAGAATTTCACTACCCGTCTCGTAACTCTCAATAATGAATAAACACAATGAAAGGCATGACTACCACTCAAAAAATATCCCAACAGGGGCAAACACATAAATAGGGTGCACATCATGAAACTCACCCATAAATAAAACAACAAATAAGAGAACTCGTCCCGACCATCAGAACCATAATGAAATACAAATGGTGCTCCTCTGTAACAGATCAAAACATACATGTATGATAACATCTGGAACAACGGCCTCCAGCCTACTATATGAAACACATCAACGGGCCTGGCCTCCCCCTTTTGGGCGCCCCCTACTCACCTGAATATCCCGTTGTAACACATCTTCCCGGATCATGGGACAATCTCTCACCATGTGGCTAATATCTCCACACTCAAAATAACCTCTTTGCTAATGTGGCGGTGGAAACTGTGTAGTACGAGTACTCTGATACCTATGAGCACCTGAAACATGGTGCGAAGCCAGAAGTGCAAATTAAACTGGCTGACCCACAAAACCTCTACCATGTCGTACCCTCCCTCTAAAATAAGGACCAACAGATCTCTACGGACTACGAGGCCTCCTCACCTCTCTGTCCTCTCTCTCCTGGCCTCGCATGTCCTCCCTCTCATAGCCCCGCCTGTCATCTCTCTCACAATCCCACATGCCCTCAAATCAGCGAGCAATCTCTACCACCTGCTTAAACGAAACATCCGACTGTAACTCCCGAGCCATGCTAAACCGAGTATCACGCTTGAGCCCCTCAATGAATCTGCAGACTCGCTCTCTAACTGTAGCGACCAAAGTAGGTGCATGTCTGACCAAATCACTGAATCTGACGACATACTCTGATACTGACATAGTGCCCTGGCGCAGCTACTCAAACTCCATGCGCCATGCATCCCGGAGGGACTGAGGTGCAAAATCTCTCAAGAATATCTCTGAAAACTGACCCCATGTAAGTGAAGCTGACTCGGCTGGGCTACCCAACTCATATGCCCGCCACCACTGATAAGCCGCTCCCTGAGCTGAATTGTAACAAAAGCAACAGCGATCGTCTCAACAATACCTATAGTACAAAGAATTAGGTGACACTTATCCAGGAAACCCTGGGCATCATCTGTCGCCAATCCACTGAAGGTAGGAGGGTGGTACTTCTTGTACCTCTCAAGTTTAAGCTACTCTTCCTCAAGTGTTGCTGCCCTAAGCACGGGCTGAATTGGGACCATATGTTGTGCTGCCATGACACCTGGAACCTAACCAACATGATCACGCTACTCTGGAGTGTGGGCGACGGGAATCTGAGCTCCTCTCCTAGTCTGTGAAGTAGTTGGTGCAACTGGAATCAATCCCGCCTGAGTCAATGTACCAATCATACTCAGGAACTGTGACAAGGTCTCCTGAAGTCTGGGGGAACAACAAGCTCCTACGGTACCTGCCCCCTCAACTGGAACTACTGGAGGCTCCTCAACTATGGCTCTGGTAGGTGCTCTAGCTGTGGCACGTACCCCTCGTCTGCCTCTACCCCTGCCCCTAGCGACACCTGCTCCAGGGGTAACATCATCAGGATCCGCATCTTATGTCCTCACCATATATGAGAGAATGGAATAGTAAGTTTTTTCAAGCTTCAATATCAATAAACTCGAACGATAGGAATGAAGGAAGTGAAGCTATCCTAATAGTTTTGTAGCCTCTCAAAGATAAGTACATACATCTCCATACCGATCCGCAAGACCCTACTAAACTTGCTTATGACTCGTAGCACCTATGAACCTAGGGATCTGATACCAACTTATCACGACCTAATTTCCCCTCTGTTGGGTGTCGTGACGGCACCTAATCTTAAGGACTAGGTAAGCCTAACATAAATGAATAACAACCATATTATCAAAACATTTGAATGATAAAAAACATTTGAATGCTTTTCGAAATGAAATCTATATATATTACACATTAACCCAAAACCTAGTAGTACGAATCATAAGCTCTACAAAATTTATTACTAGAACTCCTAAATACAACTGTTCAGAAATATTTACAACAGTGTATGAACAAAAATAAGACGGTGACTTCAAAACCTGCGAACATAGCAGTTTTACCTAAAGTCTCCACAACAGCCACCACACCGCTAGCTATCGATCGATCGGCTATGCAAAACCTGGAATCTGCACAAAATATGCAGAAGTGTAGTATGAGCACACCACAACGGTGCCCAGTAAGTATCAAGACTAACCTCAGTAAAGTAGTGACAAGGACTAGTCAAGACACCCACTGTTCTAATGAACTGAACAAGTATAAATACAGGAACAACAGAATCTGATATCTATATAGAAGACTTCGCGATATGGCTAACAATAAAGTAAATTCAATAAGGAAATAAACAACAAGTGACAGCGGAAAACCATGAAATAACACAAAAGAGTAAATGGATCACTGTGATGACCCAAAAGGTCATCTTGTGTAATTTAGCAGAAACTATGTTTCGAGCACGTAGCCGGGAAGTTTTTATGTGGAAATGTGTTGAACTGTTGAAGATAATTAATGAAACAAAGTTGACTTTGGTCAACATTTTTGGTAAACGGACCCGGATCCGTGACTTGATGGTCCCGCAGGGTCCGTCAGTAAATATGGGACCTGGGCGTATGCCCGGAATCAAATTCCGAGGTCCCAAGCCCGATAAATAATTTTTTAAAGAAAATTGTTTTCTCAAAATAAGAAAGACTTTTGAAAATGAACTTTGATGTGAAATCTATGTTACCATACCCGTATTATGGTTCCAGAGCCTGGAACAAGTTTAATATATGCTGTGTGAGTTATCTGTAGAATTTGGTGTCATTCCGAGTTGTATAGGTCAGTTCGGCACGTTGTTAACGAAGTCTAGAAAACTTAAAGTTCCTAAGTTTGGTTCTTGGGGTTTGGGGGGTGTGATTTTGAGTTTTAGCGTTGTTTTGGGTGTTCAAAAGGCAGCGAGTTCGTATTATGATTTGGGACTCGTTGGTATATTTGGACTAGGGCTCGGGTGAACCCAGGTGCCTTCCGGGCACCTAACGAGGCTAAAAACCAGGAACACATAGCTGCTGGTGCACCTGTTCTGGTGTGACTGCAGGTGCGGTTGCCCAGTCGCAGGTGCGGGACCGCAGCATCGCAGGTGAGATCACCCAATGGCCTGGCCAATTATCGCAGGAGCAGAATATATTCCGCAGGAGCAGAGCCAAATGTGCGGTCTCCACTCCGCAGGTGCAGGCCCAGGCTCCCCAGCCCATTTCCACAGGTGCGAGATTTTTCTCGCAGGTGTGATACCGCAGGTGCGGTCCTCGAGCCGCAGGTGCGAAATCACTGTCCAGGCATTGTATTTTTATACACAGGATTTAAACCCATTTTCTCACTTTCCTTCTTCTTCCTTGGGCGATTTTCCTCCATTGTTAAGGGCTAACGACCTGGTCTTCTAAGGTAAGTGAACTCTACTCAAAAATTGGCTTCATGCATGGATTTCTAGCTTAATTAACTACATAAATTAGTGCAAAAATCAAGAATTTAGGTAGTAACCTAGAATGTGTGATAATTCGAGAAATTTTTCTGTGAATTGGCTATGAAATCAAGTAAGAATTGTATATTAATGATCCTTAGGCTTTGGGTGAGTGTTCCCTTCGAGAATTATTGGAATCCGAGCGAGCGGGCCGGGGGTCGAATTTTGGTATTTTTGGAAGAATGCTAGGAAATTGATAATTAGGCTATGTGATCGATTTATTGAGTCATTATTGATAGACTTAAGTTAATTATGTCTAGATATTGTTGTTCCGGAGTTGAATTCAAAAGGAAAGGCGGTGTTAGAGGCTTGATTGCTATTTTTGGACCCGAGGTAAGTGTCTTGCCTAACTTTGGTGAGGGAATAGGTATTGAATTCTATGTGCTAAGTGTTTTATCATGTCCAATGTATAGGTGAGGTGATGAGTACCTATGCATTGTGTGTCAAGCATGCCCGTAAGTCTGTATTTGATGAAATTCTTGTCCTTACTTCCATATCCATTGTATTATGAGTTTATCTCTACTTGGAAGTTGATTATTGTTGAAAATCCTTGTTGATGAACTTGTGATGTGATGGTCCTATTGAGGACCCAACTGTAAAGGATATACTTGAAAAGGTTGGTTATAACTGAGACCCTTGCCGGGCAATTTGTTATGATAATGACTGATATTTTCTCCTTGTCGAGTGATCATGATTTGTGATTCCACTATGCTGTATTCCTTGCCATTTTGATAATTGTCATTGCATTGGTGAAGAAGATTATAAATCACGAAGGGTGATGCTGTGCCATGATTTACATTGATTAAATCATACATTGCATAGTGAGGAATAGAGTAAAAGCACGAAGGGTGATGCCGTGCCATGATTTACATTGATTACATCATACATTGCATAGTGAGGAGGAGAGTAAAAGCACGAAGGGTGATGCCGTGCCATGATTTACATTGATTACATCATACATTGCATAGTGAGGAGGAGAGTAAAAGCACGAAGGGTGATGCCGTTCCATGATTTGTATTTAAAAGAATGAAGGTTCATTACGTGCCATGATTGATATTTAAAAGACGAAGGTTGATGCCGTGCCATGATTACATTGCCATACATGATACATTGCATCGTGAGGAAGAGAGTAAAAGCACGACGGGTGATGCCGTGCCATGATTCATGTTATCTTACATCGTACATTGCATTGTGAGGAAGAGAGTAAAGGCACGAAGGGTGATGTCGTGCCATGATTCATGTTATCTTACATCGTACATTGCATTGTGAGGAAGAGAGTAAAGGCACGAAGGGTGATGTCGTGCCATGATTCATGTTATCTTACATCGTACATTGCATTGTGAGGAAGAGAGTAAAGGCACGAAGGGTGATGCCGTGCCATGATTCATGTTATCTTACATCGTACATTGCATTGTGAGGAAGAGAGTAAAGGCACGAAGGGTGATGCCGTGCCATTAATTACATTCTGGCATTATATTTGTTTCATTAGCACATTTCTGATAAATTGCCTTCTTGTCTGTTCCTATGTGCTTAATTAACTGCTATATCTCACCTGCTACCCCATTGATTGTGCCCGTATTTCCCTTACGTAATTGTTTATCTCTTGATTTTTTGTTCCACGATATACGTTGTAGAATAGGACAGGTTAACGTTTATTTTCAAGTCTAGCCTCGTCACTACTTCAGCCGAGGTTAGGCTCAGCACTTACTTAGTACATGGGGTTGGTTGTACTGATGCTAAACTACACATCTTATTGTTGTGCAGATCCCGCACTCGGACCCAGTGGACAGTGTTGGGAGAGTCTCATGAAGTTCACCTTAGAGGCTTCAAGGTATACCCGCTGGCGTTCGTGGGCCTTAGCGTCTCCCCTATCCCTAGTTCTGCATTTCTGTCTTGTTTTTCCTCTAGTTTTCAGAGACAACCATGTATTTCTTTTCACACTTTGTATTTAGCACTCCTATAGACAGTTCGTGAGTTTGTGACTCCAGGTTTTAGAAATTATTGCGACATTGTATTATGTTGTCTTTACTTAGCTTTGAAACTTTATCTATTTCCGCTGTTAAGTTGTGAACTGTTTTTAGCTTATTCTGTTAATACAGTATTATCATGTTAGTTTAACTGTACACGTTGGCTTGCTTAGCGGGTTCAACGTTAGACGCCATCACGGACCGAATGTGGGATTCCGGGGCGTGACAAGTTGGTATCAGAGCTCTAGGTTGCTTAGGTCTTACAACTCACAAACTTACTTGGTAGAGTCTGAGGGATCGGTACAAAGACGTATGTATTTATCACCAGAGGCTGCAAAGTTAGGATGACTCCACATTTATTTTCATCTCTGTCGTGCGATATGAATTCTGAGTACTGATTGAGTTTCTATTCTATTCTCTCACAGATGGCGAGGACGCGTGCTTCCCTTGGTTCCGCTCAGCAGCCCGACACTCCTACTACAGCTCCTACGATGGGCCGAGGTTGAGGACGAGGCAGTACTAGAGGCCGAGGCTGGGGCCAGGGCCGGGCTCAACCTAGAGCAGCAGCCCCAGTGGAGGACCCTCAGGTCGAGTCTGACGAGGAGGTCCCAGTTCTGGCAGTCCCAGTTGTACCAGCTGAGGTCCCAGAGGGGTTCATAGCTACCCTAGTGCTTTAGGACGCTCTTGTCGTCTAGTCGGACTCATGGAGAGTGTAGCACATGCGGGTCTTCTTCCTACTGCACTAGCCGTCTCTCAGGGCGGGGGAGGTACCCAGACTCCTACCACTTACACGCCAGAGCAGCTAGCTCCACAGTTTCAGACTTCGGCACCTCAGCCAGCCGGAGTAGCTCAGCCGGGTATTGCAGCGCCGGTAGCAGAGGGAGCAGCTATGTCAACGGATGGTTTGTGGAAACTGGACAAGTTCACTAAGTGATTCACTGCTACTTTTACTGGTTCACCATCAGAGGATCCCCAGGATTATTTGGACAGCTGCAATGAGGTTCTTCGGAACATAGGCATAGTGGAGTCCAACGGAGTTGACTTCGCTACTTTTCGGTTATCTGGCGCAGCCAAGAGTTGGTGGAGAGACTAGTGCTTAGCCAGACTAGCTGGGTCTGCACCTTTGACTTGGACTCAGTTCTCAGAGGTATTTTTGGGGAAGTTCCTTCCCATTACTCAGAGAGAGGACCTTCGGAGGCAGTTTGAGCGTCTCCAGCAGGGATCTATGATAGTCACTCAACGAGACGAGGTTCATCACTCTAGCCCGACATGCTCTTATGATACTTCCCACTGATCGAGAGAGGGTTTGGAGATTTATTGAGGGATTGGCCTAGCCTATCAGACTTCATATGGCTAGAGAGTCAGGTACTGATTTCATTCCAGGATGCGGCCAATGTGGCCAGGAGGATTGAGATGATTATGTCACAGGGTGGTGGCCAGGGGGATGATAAGAGGCCCCATCACTTTGGTCGTTTCAGTGGAGCCTCATCTGGGGGCAGGGATTCTTCAGGCAGAGGTCATCCTCCCAGACCCTATCAGTCGGCACTTCAGGTAGCTCACAGTGCACCGCCAGCTCCTATTGGCGCACCGCCAGCACCTATCAGTACACCGCTGCTTCAGAGTTTCCAGGGTGGTTATCAGGGTCGTTAGGGACAGTTCCAGAGTCCCCAGCCATATCAGCAGAGGCCGTGTTATTCTTGTGGTGTTCCGGGGCACATTGCCAGGTATTGTCCCCGAGCTTCTAGTGGTCCTCAGTATCAGGGTTCCCGTGCCATGGTTTTCGTGTCAGGCGCACCCCCACCCCCTCAGCTAGCTAGGGGTGGCGGTCGATGTGCCAGAGGTATAGGTCAGACTCATAGAGGTGGAGGACATACCACGAGAGGTAGAGGTCAGGCCGCAGTAGGTCGACCCAGAGATGGTCAGATTGGAGGGGCTTAGCCCTGGTGCTATGCTTTTCCTGCTAGGCCTGATGCCGAGTCTTCTGATGCAGTTATTACAGGTATGGTTTCAGTTTGCAGCCGAGAGGCTTCGGTGTTATTTGATCCGAGTTCTACATTCTCCTATGTGTCTTCATATTTTTCCCCTTATTTAAGTATGCCCCGTGATTCCATGAGTACTACTGTGCATGTTTCTACACCGGTGGGTGATTCTATAGTGGTAGATCGAGTCTACCATGCTTTGTTAGTAGTCACGGGTGGTCTGGAGACTCAGGTTGAACTTTTGCTTCTGGATATGGTTGACTTCAATGTTATATTGGGGATGGATTGGTTATCCCCCTATTATGCTATTCTGGACTGTCATGCCAAGACAGTGACCTTGGCTTTGCCAGGGGTGCCTGGTTTGGAGTGGAAGGGAACTCCTAATCGTTCTTCTGGTAGAGTTATTTCTTATATGAAGGCTCGGTGCATGGCCGGGAAGGGTTTTTTGGCCTATCTGGCCTATGTTCGTGATTCTAGCGTGGAGGTTCCTTCCCTGGAGTCGGTGCCCATGGTTCGTGAGTTTCCAGAGGTTTTCCCTGCTGACCTGCCGGGTATGCCACCCGATAAGGATATTGATTTTTGTATTGAGTTAACTCAGGGCACCCAGCCTATTTCTACTCCGCCGTATTGTATGGCCCCGCCAGAGTTGAAGGAGTTGAAAGGTCAGTTGCAGGATTTGTTGGATAAAGGCTTTATTAGGCCTAGTGTCTCTCCTTGGGGTGCTCCAGTATTGTTTGTCAAGAAGAAAAACGGCTCGATGAGGATGTGTATTGACTACCGAGAATTGAATAAGGTTCCTATTAAGAACAAGTATCCTTTGCCGAGGATTGATGATTTATTCGACCAGCTTCAGGGTGCCTTAATGTTTTCCAAGATTGACTTGAGATCTGGTTACCATCAGTTGAGGATTAGGGCATCTGATGTCCCTAAGACAACTTTTCGCACTTGTTATGGGCATTATGAGTTCTTGGTGATGTCATTTGGGCTGACGAATGCCCCCGCTGCTTTTATGGAGTTGATGCACCGAGTGTTCAGGCCTTATTTGGACTCATTTGTGATTACTTTCATTGATGATATATTGATATACTCTCGCAGCCAAGAGGAGCATGAGCGACACCTTAGAGTAGTCCTCCAGACTCTGAGGGATAGTCAGTTGTATGCCAAATTCTCCAAGTGTGAGTTTTGGTTGAGTTCGGTTGCATTTCTAGGCCATGTGGTATCGTCAGAGGGTGTTCAGGTGGATCCCAAGAAGATTTCAGCTGTCAGAGATTGGCCTAGACCCACCTCAACTATAGAGATCCAGAGTTTCTTGGGCTTAGCAGGTTATTATCGCCGGTTTGTGGAGGGATTTTCATCCATTGCAACCCCGATGACCAGGTTGACTCAGAAGGGTGCCCAGTTCAGGTGGTCTAATGAGTGCGAGGCGAGCTTTCAGAAGCTCAAGACAGCCTTGACCACGACACCAGTGTTGGTGTTTCCCACAGGTTCATGATCGTATACTGTGTATTGTGATGCTTCACGGGTTGGGCTTGGTGCAGTGTTGATGTAGGATGGCAAGGTTATAGCCTATGCTTCTCGTCAGTTGAAGGTCCATGAGAAGATTTATCCAGTTCATGACTTGGAGTTAGCAGCTATTGTGCATGCATTGAAGATTTGGAGGCGTTACTTGTATGGTGTGCCACGTGAGGTGTTCACGGATCATAAGAGCTTAAAGTATTTGTTTAAACAGAAGGAGTTGAACATAAGACAGAGGAGATGGCTAGAGTTGCTGAAGGATTATGATATTACCATTCTTTATCATCCGGGGAAGGCCAATGTGGTGACCGACGCTTTGAGCCGGAAGTCAGCTAATATGGGTAGTCTTGCCTATTTATCAGTCGGAGAGCAACCTCTTGCTTTGGATGTTCCGGCGTTAGCCAACCGATTTGTGAGATTGGAGGTTTCTGAGACTGGCAGTGTTCTGGCCCATACTGTGACCCGTTCTTCATTGTATGACCGTATTCGGGCCAGGCAGTATGATGATTGCCACTTATGTGTTCTTAGAGATAGAGTGAGGCACGAAGATGCCAAGTAGGTTACGGTTGATGCTGAGGGAGTATTGAGGATGCAGGGTTGTATTTGTGTACCCGATGTCGATGGCATTCGTGAGTTGATACTGCAGGAGGCCCACAGTTCCCGATATTCCATTCATTCGGGCGTCACAAAGATGTACCAGGACTTGCGGCAGCATTATTGATGGCGTACAATGAAGAAGTATATTGTAGCTTATATAGCTCGGTGCTTGAACTGTTAGCAAGTTAAGTACGAGCACCAGAGGCCCGGTGGTTTGATGCAACAGATTCAGCTTCCCGAGTGGAAGTGGGAGCATATCACCATGGACCTTGTAGTTGGACTACCACGGACTCAGAGGATGTTTGATGCAGTATGGGTCGTTGTGGATAGGCTGACCAAGTCAGCACACTTTATTCCAGTATCAGTTTCGTATTCAGCAGAGAAGTTGGCAAGGATCTATATGAGAGAGATTGTTAGACTGCATGGTGTGCCCATATCCATTATATCAGACCGAGGTACTCAGTTTACCTCCCATTTTTGGAGAGTATTTTAGCGAGAGTTGGGCACCCAGATTGATTTGAGCACCACATTTCATCCTCAGACGGACGGGCAGTCCGAGCGTACTATTCAAATTTTGGAGGATATGAGCTTGTGTTATTGACTTTGGTGGTTCATGGGATCAATTCTTGCCTTTAGCTAAGTTTGCCTACAACAACAGCTATCAGTCGAGCATTCAAATGGCTCCGTATTAGGCGTTGTATGGTAGACGGTGTCGGTCTCCAGTCGGATGGTTCGAGCCTGCAGAGGCTAGATTGTTGGGTTCTGAGTTAGTCCAGGATGCCTTGGACAAGGTGAAGATCATCCAGGATAGACTTCGTATAGCTCAGCCCAGGCAGAAGAGTTATGCGGATTGTGGAGTTCGAGATTTGGCATTTATGATAGGCGACCGGGTATTTCTTCGGGTGTCGCCCATGAAGGGCGTGATGAGATTCGGAAAGAAGGGCAAGTTGAGCCCTAGGTACATTGGTCCATTTGAGATTCTGGACAAGGTAGGAGAGGTGGCCTACAAACTTGCCTTGCCACCTAGTTTGTCAGCCGTGCATCCAGTATTTCACGTGTCTATGCTCCGGAGGTATATTGCGGACCCATTTCATGTACTTGACTTCAGTGGTGTCCAGTTGGGCAAGGATCTGTCTTATGAGGAGGAGCCAGTAGCCATAGTAGATTGGCAGGTGCGACAGTTGTGATCGAAGAGTTATCCTTCGGTTCGTGTTCAGTGGAGAGGTCAGCCTATTGAGGCAGCTACTTGGGAGTCCGAGCCCGATATGCGGAGCCGTTATCCCCACCTTTTCCTCGATTCAGGTACTTTTCTATGTCCGTTCAAGGACGAATGGTTGTTTTAGAGGTGGAGATCATCTTGTGTAATTTAGCAAAATCTGTGTTCCGAGGCCCCGAAAGCCTCCGTTAATCTCACCTCGATGTGCGTGCATAGCCCGAGCGTGTAGCCAGGAATTTTTTATGTGGAAATGTGTTGAACTGTTGAATTTATGAAAATTAATGGAACAAAGTTGACTTTGGTCAACATTTTGGTAAACGGACCAGGATCCGGACCCGGACCCGTGACTTGACGGTCCCGGAGGGTCTGTTGGAAAATATGGGACCTGGGCGTATGCCCGGAATCAAATTCCGAGGTCCCAAGCCTGAGAAATGAATTTTTAAAGAAAATTGTTTTCTGAAAATAAGAAAGACTTTTGAAAATGAACTTTGATGTGAAATCTGTGTTACCGGGACTGTATTATGGTTCCGGAGCCCGGAACAGGTTTAATATATGTTGTGTGAGTTATCTGTGAAATTTGGTGTCATTCCGAGTTGTATAGGTCAGTTCGGCACGTTGTTAGCAAAGTCTAGAAAACTTAAAGTTCCTAAGTTTGGTTCTTGGGGTTTGGGGGTGTGATTTTGAGTTTTAGCATTGTTTTGGGTGTTCCAAAGGCTCGAGCGAGTCCGTATTATGATTTGGGACTCGTTGGTATATTTGGACTAGGGCTCAGGTGGGCCTAGGTGCCTTCCGGGCACCTAACGGGGCTAAAAACCAACAAAACATAGCTGCTGGTGCACCTGTTCTGGTGTGACCGCAGGTGCGGTTGCCCAGTCGCAGGTGCGGGACCGCTCCTGTGGTCCCCAACATCGCAGGTGAGATCACCCAATGGCCTGGCCAACTATCGCAAGTGCGGAATATATTCTGCAGTAGCGGAGCCGCAGATGCAGTCTCCACTCTGCAGGTGCGGGCCCAGGCTCCCCAGCCCATTTCCGCAGGTGCGAAATCACTGTCCAGGCATTGTATTTTTATACACAGGATTTAAACCCATTTTCTCGCTTTCCTTCTTCTTCCTTGGGCGATTTTCCTCCATTGTTAAGGGCTAACGACCTGGTCTTCTAAGGTAAGTGAACTCTACTCAAAAATTGGCTTCATGCATGGGTTTCTAGCTTAATTAACTTCATAAATTAGTGCAAAAATCAATAATTTAGGTAATAACCTAGAATGTGTGATAATTCGAGAAATTTTTCTGTGAATTGGCTATGAAATCAATTAAGAACCGTATATTAATGATCCTTAGGCTTTGGGTGAGTGTTCCCTTCGAGAATTATTGGAATCCGAGCGAGCGGGCCCGGGGTTGAATTTTGGTATTTTTGGAAGAATGCTAGGAAATGGATAATTAGGCTATGAGATCGATTTATTGAGTCATTATTGATATACTTAAGTTAATTATGTCTAGATATTGTTGTTCCGGAGTTGAATTCAAAAGGAAAGGCGGTGTTAGAGGCTTGATTGCTATTTTTGGACCCGAGGTAAGTGTCTTTCCTAAGTTTGGTGAGGGAATAGGTATTGCATGCTATGTGCTAAGTGTTTTATCATGTCCAATGCATAGGTGAGGTGATGAGTACCTATGCATTGTGTGTCAAGCATACCCGTAAGTCCGTATTTGATGAAATTCTTGTCCCTACTTCCATATCCATTGTATTATGAATTTATCTCTACTTGGAAGTTGATTGTTGTTGAAAATCCTCGTTGATCAACTTGTGATGTGATGGTCCTATTGAGGACCCAACTATAAAGGGTATACTTGAAAATGTTGGTTATAGCTGAGACCCTTGCCGGGCAATTTGTTATTATAATGACTGATATTTTCCCCTTGCCGGGAGATCATGATTTGTGATTCCACTATGCTGCATTCCTTGCCATTTTGATAATTGTCATTGCATTGGTGAGGAAGAGTGTAATGTACGAAGGGTGATGCCGTTCCATGATTTACATTGATTACATCATACATTTCATAGTGAGGAAGAGAGTAAAAGCACAAAGGGTGATGCCGTGCCATGATTTACATTGATTACATCATACATTTCATAGTGAGGAAGAGAGTAAAAGCACGAAGGGTGATGCCGTGCCATTGATTACATTTCTGGCATTATATTTGTTTTATTAGCATATTTATGATAAATTGCCTTCTTGTCTGTTCCTATGTGCTTAATTAACTGCTCTATCTCACCTGTTACCCCATTGTCTTCTCCCTTATTTCCCCTACGTAATTGTTTATTTCTTGCTTTGTTGTTCCACGATATATATTGTAGAATAGGACAGGTTAACGTTTGTTGTCAAGTCTAGCCTCGTCACTACTTCGGCCAAGGTTAGGCTCGGCACTTACTCAGTACATGGGGTCGGTTGTACTGATGCTACACTGCACTTCTTATTGTTGTGCAGATCCCTCACTCGAACCCAGTGGACAGCGTTGAGAGAGTCTCATGCAGTTCACCTTAGAGGCTTCAAGTTATACTCGCTGGCGTTCGTGGGCCTTGGCGTCTCTCCTATCCCTAGTTCTTCATTTCTGTCTTCTTTTTCCTCTAGTTTTCAGAGACAGTCATGTATTTGCTTTCACACTTTGTATTTAACACTCCTATAGACAGTTCGTGAGTTTGTAACTCTAGGTTTTGGAAATTATTGCGACATTGTATTATGTTGTCTTTACTTAGCTTTGAAACTTTATCTATTTCCGCTGTTAAGTTGTGAACTTTTTTTAGCTTATTCTGTTAATACAGTATTATCATGTTAGTTTAACTGTACACATTGGCTTGTCTAGCGGGTTCAACGTTAGACGCTATCACAGCCCGAAGGTGGGATTTCGGGGCGTGACAATCACAAACAAAATCGGAATTTACATATACAATAAGGGCAAGTAATAACTCAACAATTTCAACTACTTTTACATCAAGTTCTTAGTCATATCGACAAGGTATCGAACCTCGGATAAATCACAACTCACGGGTCCCACTATCTGAACGCTAACATCGGCATCTTGTGCCCTCATTTCAGCTAATAACTGCACGGACGACTCACGTGGCAATTGGAGTCATTCCCACATATAAGGCAAGTACAACAAGGGTATCGATACTCAACAATAACAAGAAAATCCCTAATCCGATAATAGTGCTTAACTACGTGTATGCTTGTGCAGGTGTCCTAACATAATTAAACAAGCAATAAGCATAACGAAAGAAAAGGGAAACACGTACAATATTTTCTCACAATTTCCACAAGAATAATCTCACACAGTAAGTGTACCATTACACAATATCAACAACAAAGAATGCCCCCAGGCCAACACAAGTATCACAAACAATCCCTGACACAACCCACCTTGTCTCGCCACGTGTGCAATAGTAACGTGAATTCCAAACTTGTCTCGCCACACGTGCAAAATAATGTTCCCACCTTGTCTCGCTACATGCGCAACCCACATATACATATCCCGCCTTGTCACGCCGCATGTGCAATATCAATAGAAAACACAGCACGACAGAAACCTTGTGCAAATCCCCATATCAACAACTGCATGGCAGAAACCTCGTGCATCACAACAAGTACAACAACAAAAATAACGATATTACAAGATACGGTAAGTACATCAACTCAAGAACCTCCGATCTCAAGGAAAGGCAAGGATAGTTCACAAGGAATAAGTACAATAAAGAATACTAGGCATAATAAGGACAACTCAACAAGGAAGAAAATAACTTGTAATAGTCGTACCCAAGTGCACAGTCCAACAACAAGAAAACTAACACAAATTTAATAACTCCATCTAAGGGCAAGTCAATTAAGTTATAGGATATCTAACTCCTTTTAAGTTTGAACAATTACGAAGATATTCAAAAATTTCACTTAAGGACAAGCAGTGGGAAGATAACATTAACCTCAATTCAGACCAAATAATTATAGGATGAGATGAGGATAATTACAGATAGAGATGGGCAGTTATGAGGGTATAGCATGACAATAAAGGGATAAAATCTTTAGTAAAGTCAATTAGGAGTCAAATAGGAAATAAGAGTGAATCCAAAAGCAAGTAAGTCTAATTTAAGCAGGTAGAGATGAATCTAGTAAATAGGGACTCAATCATATCAGGAAAAAATTCATACTCAGTGAATATAAGGACCTAAGATTCCTAAAAGGCCAACTTTCCACAAATAAGTCCGAGCATGCACTCGTCACCTCGCATACACGGGATACGATAAACATAGAAGACTCAAATCCTAAGGGATAGTTCCCCCCACACAAGGTTAAGCAAGATACTTACCTCAAGACGACAAACTGGTACTCTAAAATGAACTTCTCAGGAAAAAGACCTTCGGACAACTCAAATCTAACCAAAATAAACTTCAAAACGTAAATAAAACACATAAGAAACTATTTCGGATCATAAAGCCTCAATCTTTATCAAATTCTAAAAATCGGTCAAAAAGTCGACCCCCGTGCTCGCATCTCAGAACCCGAAATTTTTTACAAAATTCAAATAACCATTCCAATATGAATTAAACCATACAAAATTACCAAATTCCGATACCATTTCGTGCCTCAAATCATGATTTTTGATTTTTAAATTTTCTTCAAAAACCAATATTTTCCTCAACTCAAATAAAAAATTAAATGATAAAAATGAAGATAAAATCATGGAAAATATTTAATGCTAGGTGAAGAACACTTACCAATAGAATTTCTTGAAAAACCTACCAAGAATCACTCTAAACCGAGCTCTACAAGTCAAAATATGGTGAAAATGGTCTAACCATCGATTTGGAGAATTTATATTCCGCCCAGGTTATTAAGCATTGCGAACGCGGAGGAAGGATCGTGTTCACGAAGAAGAAGATGAAGGCTTACCAGGTTGTGCTTCGCGGACGCGAAGACACGCTAGCGAACGAGGAGGAGAAAAGACGGAAGCATACGCGATCGCGTAGGGAAACACGCGAACGCGAAGAGTAACGAGTACCAGTGGTCAAGGCCTGGTTATCTACTATGTGAACGCGGAATAGAAGACGCGAATGAGAAGAGGGAAATGTGCAGAGCTACGCGATCGCGAGGGACATTATGTGAACGCGAAGAAGGAAATTGAGGCGATCAGCAGAGACGCTTCACGAACGTGAAAGGAGCTTTGCGATCGCGATGAAGGACATCAGACACCAGAACCAGCAGTTCAAAAATAAGGGAAAATGACCCGTAGCCCATCCGAGACACAATCGAGGCCACCGAGACCCCATCTTAACACACAAATAAGTTCTATAACCTCATAAGAACTCGCTCGAGGTCTAAAATCACATCCAACAACGCCAAAAATGCAAATCGCGCCATAAATCGAACTATGAACTTCCAAATCTTCCAACTTCGAAGACTTGTGCCGAACCAACCCGTCAAATTTTGTAGACAAGTCCCAAAATACATAACGGAGCTTCTACAACTCTTGGAATCTCATTTCGGCCCCAATATCACAAAAGTCAAATGAGGGTCAAACTTCTCCATTTTCCAAACTTCAAATTTTTCCAACTTTCGCTGAATTGCCTCAAATTACTCTACGGACCTCCAAATCCAAATACGGACGCACGCCTAAGTCCAAAATCACCATACAAAGATGGTGATATCATCCAAAACTTATTCCGGATCCTTTTACACCAAAGTCACATACCGGCCAAATTTTCACCGCTTAAGCTTCCAAAACTATATTCCTTCTTCCAATTCGACTCCGAATCATCCGATAACTCAATTCAACTGTGCACACACGTCTATACACATAATATGAAGCTGTTCAAGACCTTACGCCGCCGAACGGAGCTTAAATTCTCAAAATGACCGGCCAGGTCATTACACGCATATGGCTGGACACTTCTCAAACCCAACAACAACAAATAACTTTTCAGGGCCGACATGTGTATCACCTCTCTTACCGGGAGCCAATCCAAAGTCCACTCAATTTGACTTGTGTTTAAAGATCTTAGGTGGGATATCCAGGCTTCCACCCCTTCTAGAGAGTTGTAATTTCTTTTACTCTTTCTTTGTAACTCTCAATGAAATTGTCCTTGCTCGGACCATAGCTCATGAACTTTGGGTGATATCGGAGATGATCAATCAACCACATTTTCAACAAAAATATTGCACCCTTCGAAGAATTTTGCTCCGGACTTACACAAAGTCAATGCCCGATAAATGTCTAATAGAATGATCGGGGCAAGAGTATGATGTTCTTTGGTAGTGAGAACCTGTACAACCCTAACTATGCATGTATCAATTGTACGTTCGTCCTTTGGGAAGACCATAATTCCCAGAAATGCCACTGTGAAGGCGAATCGACGATGAATCTTCTATGTGTCTTTATTCTGCTTGTTTTTAAGGCCCTTTTCATGCATTTCAAACCCATTTGGCTTCCCGAACCTAGAGTATAGGAAGAAGAAAGAACAACACCTTTTGACTACGTTGGTCTTTCTGATTTGCTTACTAATGTTCAGAAGATTGAAGAATTGGTGTACATAGAGAGCCCTTGGGAATATGAGCTTCTGTTTTCTCAAATCCCTGCCAAACCCGAAATATCCATCTATCTCTTCTATAGTGGGAGTAAGCTCAAAACCAGACAAGCAAAAGACATTGTGAACGGGGTCCCAAAAATTCACTAGTGCCTCAATCAAATTATCACGACCCAAATCCCAATTTAGGTCGCGATGGCGCTCAACTCCGATGTCAGTCAAGCCAACCTTAATTTACTAGTGATCCCTTTTTAATTTATTAAACAATTTCCCATACTTGAGAGAGTTTCTTTTATATTTCTAATTTCAAAGTAAACAAGTGACTTAGACAACCAAAAGTGAGTAATAAATATAGTAATCACCACCAATAATTACAACCCAAAATAATAGAATATCCACTACGTGGGCATGCCAAGAACTGGCATCACAGGTCTACGGGCATCAAATAGAAATGAGTATCCAAAAGAAAGTACAATTTTGCCCTACTGTCTGAAGAAAAGTAATACAAACATAACAAAAGAAAAGAGGAACTCCAAGGTGCTGCCAGAGAGATACGTCAAGGAAAGAAGCTCACTGAGAAGTCCACGCCAGCTATACGTTAGGGACGAGCTCCGGATGAAAGCCCAGATGCACATGCCTTGGAGCCTGTACAATTAAGTATAGAAGCGTAGCATGAGTACATAAACAGATATGTACCCAGTGATTATCCCGCCTAATCTCGAAGAAGTAGTGACGAGAGGTAGACGTGATACTTACTAGTGTCAAAATCTCTAAATAACATAATTTAATAAGGACTAGGCAGTTATAACAGCCGTAGTAATCACAAAGACATAAAATATCAAGTTTAATTGTAATTACCTTTGCATGTCAAGTTTCACTAGCATATAAGGTACTAAATTCCCTTTTTCACGTGAAACAGTTTATGCAATTACAACAAAACTCCCAGTAAATTATATAGCACATAACAGGCCGAAAGCGTATGGCTGAAGCTTCACGAAAATAAATGTGCACTGCCGAGGGTCGAACGACTCGAACCATAGATGCATCTATTACCCCACTCGCGAATCGAACATGCGACTGTTTAACCGAAGAATTAGACACTTTTACTAAATCTTATTTTTAAGATGAATACGGGTTACTGATAATCAAGGTAATGGAGAAAAATGAATAATAGAAAATATTGCAGAAATATAAAAAATCGAAGTTGATTGTGTTCGAGAATCAGATGCCTTTACAAGCTATATTCCCCACCCTTATATAGGAGATTCTTATAACGTACGACTCTTGCTATGGTTACTCATTAATGAATAATTATGACATTAATGAAGCGTTATAAATGATAATGGTAATTGGGGTTTGGTTACATAACATTCGAGTAATCAATTGTGGGTCATTGAATCTGCCCGTAGCTTTGTCTAGATTCATTCTGGCCGTGCCTCTCTCCCGTTTTGATCAAGTTTGGTTTCCCGTGGCTGATAAGTTCATGGGTTTACTGAATCGTGCCTCTTTGTACCGTACCTCTTCAAACAATCACATCCAGCTGTCGCGTTTCCTGTGTCCACGTGACTGGCTGAGTTGTCAAAAGANATTCATTTATGGCGGGAATATTTTGTTGCCGCTTTTTCTTGAATCATTGTATCCTTCTCTACACCATAGGCGTCGTTTGTCACTTCCATTTAATGCTCATACCACGTGTCCTTTTCGGATAGGTCCTGCATTTACTCAGCACCTTTTAGGGCTTTTTGCGGCTGTGCCAGTCTCGAAGTGACATCTTCAATTATGAATTTTCATCATTATTTTCCTTTTCTTTATGTTTGACGGTTGTCTTCAAGTATAAATACATGTTTTCTTTTCTTTGCTTCCACGAAAGTCTTTTGTAAAGAATTTTCTTCTTCGCCTTTGTAATCATGTCTTCTTCAAACCAACCTCAAAGAGTAATAGATCTTTAAAGTTTAACGCCATCTTCTGCTCCGACTAGGAGTCGGAGGGGTGGTAGACTTAGACGTATAGGATCCACTCCTTCGAGGGCCTCCTCTTCTTCTCAGATAGTTCCTCCTCCTTCGACTAGATCTCCAGTTTCTTCGAGATTTAGGGTTTCTCGGTCTTTTTCTAGAGGTAGAGGCGAACACCTTCGTGAGCTTGGAGTTGATGAAATTGTCCCTGCTGAGTTTGTTTTTGCTAGGGATAGTCAAGTTCTTGTAGATCAATCTTCTTCTCTTGATAGTGTCGAAAGATATCCAACCCTTATAATTGAGGGTTAGATTTCCCTTGTTCGTAGGGAATGCTTTTGGAGGTCTGACTTTCCTGTCTATATTCGAAATAGTAACCAAAGAATAACGTCTTACAAGATGAGATATTCTTTTGTTTATACGTATCCTTTCACTTTAGGGTTTAGACCCCCCGTTGACCCAGTTATAATTGAATTTTGCCATTTTTTCAATATCTGCTTAGGACAAGTTGGCCCGCTTGTGTGGCGAGTTGTCGCATGTATTAGGAGTTTGGCTTCTTTAGCCTCAGTTCCTTTTACCTTCAACCATCTTATTCACCTCTACTCTCCTACCTTATTTCGTGAAGGGGTTTTTACTCTGACTGCTAGAAGAAAAAGATTGCTGGTAACCCTTGGAGATGACAAGGATAGGGGTTGGTACCTCCGGTATGTTACTGTACCCACTGTTGGTTTAGTGGGTGAATAAAATCTTCCCTTCCCTGAGAAGTGGAATCGCGCACGTGAGTATGCTTTAGCTCACATTTACTTTTTCTTGTTTTGACTTGAGATGTTTTATTAACACCGTGTCTATTTTTTCTTCTCTCAGCAATCATGAATACTGTTAAGAATGTCTCCGGTATTCGTGATTGGGTAGAAAAATTGTTTTCTGTTGCTCCTTCAGAAGAAAGATCTTGGAAGTACGTCGCTGGGAGGTATGGTTGGCAAGTAAAGACCCACGGTAACTGAAGCTCTTGTTCTTGCTTCTTTCCTTACTCGAGTCTTTTTTTTTTGTCGTTTAACTTTTTTCCATTTTAATAGGGTTGTCTACTCGTGGGGTGTCTTCTTCATCTATCCCGAAGGTTTCCTTGGCTCAAGACCAGGAAATTATTACTGGTTCATCTTCCTCGAACAGGAAGATTAGTGAGTCTCGTTCCGTACAAGAAGAAGAAGAGGGTGCTTTAGTGCACAAGCCACATAGAAGGCGAATGGTTTTAGATGATGAGCTTATAGAATTAACCTTGCCTTCCATGTCTGTGATTGAGCCCCCTGTCCTTGATGATGTTTCACATTCCCCTATTCATGAGGGTGTTGATCTTTCTCCTGACGACGTCTCTTTGGCTGCTGTCTTTCCTGCTTCTTTGAGAGAAGCTATTTCGTATGTTCCTTTGGCTATTTCAACTTCTGTTGTTGCTTGGCCTGTAACTTCTTCAACTCATCAACTCTCTATGCCTACTTCTTTGCCCATGGCTTCTCCAGCTCCTCAACCTTCTGTGCCTGTTGCTGTTCCATCTCTGCCTGCTTGGGTCTTCCAGTAGAGAGATGCGACAGGTGGTAATAGAGGTTCCAACTGAGGGGAATCTTTTCAAGAAAACGGGTGAGCCCAAAGTGTGGCTCAAGCCTTTGATAGGTCCCTATGAGAAAGCAAAGCTAGCCAGCCACGGTGCTCTTACATGGGCCAATGAGGTCGTGCATACTTCTTTGAAGGTATGATGCAAGTTATCCTCTTTCACTCTCGTATATGAAATTTACCATATCTGACTGGTTTATTTCTTGTAGATTATCCTTATAGGCATGGAGCTTATGAAAAGGATTTCAAACACGGACCAAGAGACAAGAGAGTTGCAGGCTGATGTTGATAATTGGAGAGCACAGTATGATAGCCTAAAGATTGATATGGATGCTTTAGAACAGGAAATGAGTACCTTGAAGCGGCAGATAAGACTCATGGCAGCAGAACTGGCAGTGGAGAGGGCTTCTTGCAGTCAGGCTGATAAAGATAAGAGTGTTCTAGAGTCTTCGTTTGCGGAGCAGCTGTCCCGTGCCTCAGAGAAGATCAGAGACTTGAAGAACTTGTTGGGGAAAAAGGAGGAATACGCAGGCGAGCTCGTGCAATCATTCACTCGTACTCAAGAAGACCTTCGTAGGGCTTTAGACAAAGGTCAAACTTTAGAGGAGTCGATTGTTCCATTAAGGGCCGCCCATGAAGCTGCAGAAGCGAAGAAGGATGGATTGAGAGCTGAGCTTCAAGTATGGGCAAAGGATTATGAAGATTTGGAAGAGGTGGCTTTTGTCGATGTGAGCTGGGCGTATATGAATTCTCGCCTTGACACATTGATGGAAATGAGTCAAGAGGGTTTTGACCTTAGTGTTGAAATAGCCAAAAATAAGGAAGCCATGGAGAAGGATCAACAAGGTCATAACCTTTCTTCACCTGATCGTGAGATTCCAACCGCTCATGCCTCTTCATCCCCAGTTGCTCCCGCTCCTTTTGCCACTGAAGTCAACCCCTCTCTTGAAAAGATTTAGTTGGTTTATCCCTTTTTTTTCTTTGTATCAATTGGTGGTTACCCCCAGTCCCATCGGGGGTAAATTTAGATTTCCTTAAAGTCCCCAAATGACAACTTAGGGGCACCAAAATGTATATAAAATATTTATATGGCTAAGTATTAGTAAATATTTAGTTTTAGCCGTTTTAATATATAAATGTTAGTTCGACTTTTGTTGAGTTTCTGTTTTACTCTTTAAGTCTTTTGCATGCTTCATTTTTTGAGGTTTTAGTTTTACCTTCGAGTTTTGCATGGGAAATGCTTTAGACTACTCGTAACTTTTTTTAATAGGCACGGTGTCATATTAAACGTGTGCCTTTTCGTAATAGGCATAGTTTATGGAAGAGGGCCCTTTATAATTGGCATGAAGAAGACATCTCAACTTCATGATAATGCAATAGAGTGACAGGAATTTTGCACATGTTTAAGAATGTTTCCAATGAAAGTTTTTCTTGTTTGAACTTCCATGACATTTTACATGTGTTTGATTATCATCGAAAACTCATGCTTGCAACTGTTTTTGTTTAACAGATTTGATATACTCTTGTAATTTGTAACTGTTTTTCATAGGTAACAATTTTTCGATATGAATACAAGGAAACGACTTTTTTTATTAGTAACAGTTTTTGTAAAGATTGGGGCTTTTACCCACAACTGTTTTGAAAACAGTTTTCTATTAAGTGCGAGGGAAATATTTTCTTATTCGTAACATTTTGTTGAATGAGTACACTGATGGTGATCTTTTACCCCTAACTGTTTTTGTTACAACAACTTTGAATAAGTATAAAGATGTACATTTCTTTCTCGTGACTAATATTTTGCCTTTCAACCTGAATTTCGAAGGTTTTTGCTTTTTTGCTTTTTGCATTAGGCTTTGTATTTGGATGGCTCTTTTGATTTCTTTCGATTCTGCTCATGTCACTTGTCTTGTTGGGTGGATGGGTCTTCAAGCTTGAGCGTTTGGCTTTCTGATAGTCTTCTTTGCTTCGTCTTAGCCTTCCATACTGTATAGTCCCCCAAGTGTTTGAGCTTTGAAGAATGAAATCTCGAGCACTTGATTATTCCTTCCTTTTGGTCCTTTTCCTGAAAAGGAAAAACATTCCGGACTCGAAGGTATATAGTTTTTTAGATAATGACTGTTTAACCCTTTTAAAACGTCCATCAGAAAGTGTAACCCTAGACCGGGAATTGTTTTATTTCCTCGCATCTTTACAGGTCTAATATCATTATCTGATGATGGGTTAGCTTTGTGCCTATCATCTAAAAAGGTTAGTAAAATTTTTAAAATGTTCAAAATAAAATCGAATGTGTGATACCTGGGGGGTATTCTTTTCTTTTAGAAGTAATACTTCTTTAGATGGATGGCGTTCCAGCTTGTTGGTAGAACTCTGCCGTCCATAGCTTCCAACTCATAGGCGCCTTTCCTAGCTATGCCTCGGATTTGTAAAGTCCTTCCCAGTTTAGATTTAGCTTTCCTGCACCTGTTTCTTTCATTGATTGAAAGACTTTTTTGAGGACGAAATCCCCAATCTTAAAGTACCTGAGATGAGCTTTACGGTTGTAATAACGCTCTATGATTTGTTTTTGAGCTGCCATCCGTATCAATGCTGCTTCTCTCCGTGGTTCGAGCAGGTCCAGTTTGGTCCTTAATTCATCGTCGTTTTTACCTTCCATGGCTGTTGAGAACCTTATGCTTGGTTCGCCAATATCCATAGGTATTAAGGCCTCTGAGCCATAAACAAGTGCGAACGGAGTTTCTCCCGTGGCTATCTTTGAAGTTGTTTTGTATGCCCATAGTACCGCTAGTAACTCATCAGGCTAGTTTCTTTTGGCTTTATCTAGCCGCTTCTTTAGATTATTGATGATGACCTTATTCGTTGACTCAGCTTGACCATTAGCCACGAGGTGGTACAGCGTTGAAGTGATCCGTTTGATTTGCCAACTTTCGAAGAATTCTATGATTTGCGAGCCTATGAATTGTGGGCCGTTACCACACACGATTTCCTTTGGTATTCCAAAGCGGCATATTATTTTTCGCTATAAGAAGCTTTTAACTTCCTTTTCTCGCACTTGTTTGAATGCTTCTGCCTCTACCCATTTTGTAAAATAGTTGGTTAGCACGAGTAAAAACCGTACCTGTCCTTTAGCTGTGGGAAGAGGTCCCACTATGTCCATACCCCATTTATGAAAGGCCGTGGGAATATTATTGGATGTAATAATTCCTCTGGTCGATGCACGATATTGGAAAACCTTTGGCATCTGCTACATTTGGATTCGAAATTCTCGTTTCTATCTTAGGCCAATAGTATCCAGCTCTGATTAGTGTTTTCACTAAGGATCTCACCCCTGAGTGATTTCCACAGTGTCCTTCATGGACTTCTTTCATCACAAATTCCATTTGGTTAGGTCCGAGGCATTTAGCTAGGGGTCCTCTAAACATTTTGCGATAAAGTGAGTTGCAAATAAGGCAGTACCGCGCAGTTTTGCGGTGAAGTGCTTGAGCTGCTTTCCTGTCTTCAGGTATGGTGCCATTCTGCAAAAAATTAAGAATTTCGTTTCTCCAGTCCCAGGTTAGGTTGTTGAAAGTTACCTCATTCCTGTCCTGGTCTATTATTTAATGAAATAATTGAATGACAATTGTATTGTCTTTGTTCGTTACTTCTGTGACTGCTACGAGGTTAGCTAGTGCATCTGCTTCTGCATTTTCCTCTCTAGGTATTTGCATTACCTTCCATGTTTTTAATTGTCTCACAAGCTCTCGTGCTTTTTCCAGATACTGTTGCATTCTAGTCTCTCGAGCGATGTAAGTTCCTTGTATCTGATTTACTACCAGTTGGGAGTCGCTGTTGATCACAATTTGCTCGATTGAGAGCTCCCGTGCGAGTTCAAGTCCTGCAATAACAACATCGTACTCTGCTTCATTGTTAGTGATAGGATAACACTTGATAGCTTGCCGTGTCTTTTCACCCGTGGGTGATATCAAGACTATGCCTAAGCCGGTGCCTTTTATATATGAAGAACCATCGGTGAACAAGGTCCATAGGCCTGGATTAACATCGTTAAAGAGTTGTAACTCTTTTTCTACTTCAGATACAATGCTATTACTAAAGTCAGCAACAAAATCAGCTAGTATTTGAGACTTAATTGCTGTCCTAGGGTGATAGATTATTTCATCCTCACTTAATTATATGGCCCACTTGGCTAATCTTCCTGACAATTCCTGTTTATGCAGAATATTTCTTAAGGGATATGAGGTCACAACGGTGATTGGGTGGCATTGAAAATATGGTCGTAATTTTCTAGATGCCATTATTAAAGCTAAGGCTAACTTTTCCAGATGTGGATATCTAGTCTCAGCATCTAGCAAAGTTTTAATTACATAATAGACAGGTGGTTGCTTACCTTTTTCTTCTCTTCCCAATATTGCACTTACAACAATTTCTGAGACAGCCAGGTAGATGTACAATCTTTCCCCTTCTTTTGGCTTTGAAAGCAGTGGTGGTTTCGATAGATAAATCTTCAGGCTCTTGAGGGCTTGCTGACATTCTTCAGTCCAATTGAACTGATTCTCTTTTTGAGAACTGAGAAGAATTTAAAACTTTTTTCGAAAGATTTAGAAATAAACCTACCCAAAGTTGCTATTCTCCCTTTCAGTCTATGAACTTTCTTTTTATTTGTTAAAATATCAGGTATTTCCTCTATAGCTTTAATTTGTGCGGGATTTACCTCTACTCCTGTGTTTGACACAAGGAAACCCAAAAATTTACCTGATTACACTCCAAAAGCGCATTTCTCTAGATTTAACTTCATATTATACCTGCATAGAATATCAAAAGCAATAGAGAGATGCTGGAAATGGTCTTGTGCTTGTGTTGATTTTACCAACATATCATCAATATAGACTTCCATCGTCTTTCCAAGATGTTCTTGGAACATTTTAGTCACTAACCTTTGATAGGTGGCTCCAGCATTTTTTAAGCCAAAAGGCATAACTTTATAACAGTAAGTCCCCCTGTTTGTAATGAAGGAAGTTTTTTCCTCATCTGAGGGATTCATTTTAATTTGATTATAACCAGAATATGCATCTAAGAAGCTCAATAATTCATGACCTGCTGTGGCATCAATCATTTGATCTATATGTGGCAATGGGAATGAATCTTTGGGGCATGCTAATCTACGCATACTCTCCACTTGCCATTCTTTTTAGGAACTACCACAGTGTTTGCTAGCTAGTTAGGGTACGTTACCTCCGTATCGAACCAATCTTTAAGAGTTTCTGTACTCTTCGTCGATCACTTGGTTCTTGAATGGTCCTTTATTTCTTTTCTTCTTCTTAACAGGTATGAAGGATAGATCTTCATTTAGTTTATGAGTCATCACTTCTGGTGGGATGCCTGTCATATCTGAGTGGGACCACATAAAGCAGTCTGCGTTAGCCTTTAAATAATCAATTAACTTACCTTTTCGAGCGGGGCCTAGCCTCGTGCCTATATACTTTTTGCTCAAGATTTTGTTCAGATAATGGAACAACTACGAGCTCCTCCGTAGTTGTTTTGATGTTCTCATCTTCCTCCAGTTCACGAATGACGTCCGATATGGAATTTGTATCTGTGTGGTATAGTATACCTTCCGTGGTAACTTGATTTTCCTTCTCGTAAGTATTTTCTTTCGTACCTGTTTCAGCAATAATACCTTCTGTACCTATTTGGGTAGTAATTTCTTCCATGCTTGTTTGGGCTGTGTTACCTGCTTGGGAGATTCCCTTATCTCGTAATTCTTCCACCTCTATTTTCTTGTTGTAGTGTACCACAGAGTTTATATTTCTTGCGGTCTGCTGATCTCCTTTGATTTGTTGAATCCCTCATTTAGAGGGGAATTTAATTACCTGATGCAATGTGGAGGGTGTCGCTTTCATGTCATGGATCCATGGCCTTCCAATGATCACGTTATAAGACATGTCAGTATCGATGACTTGCAATCTGGCACTTTCGATTACCCCCTCAGCATAAGTGCTAAGATCAATTTCTCCTTTTGTTATAACTGTAGAGGTATCAAACCCTGATATGGCTCGTGCTTTTGGGATTAGTTGATTCCACAGTAGCATTTCTTCCACGACTCTTAGCAAAATGATATTGACTGAACTGCCTGGATTAATCAACACTCGTTTTTACGTTAGTTTCATGAATAAATAAAGATATTAGCAGAGCATCGTTGTGCGGAAGCATTAATCCGCTCATATCTGCATCATCGAAGGTTATATCGTCTTCTTCACGAGCCAGTTTCCCATGTGTAATTGTGAACTTTGTGGTTGTTTTGCAAATCACTCCGTTTACTTCTTCACCCGATGTATCACATTAACGGTTCATTTTGGAGAAGGAGGCTTTAGGGGCTCCTACATGTTCCTCATATATGCCTGTTTACCTTTCTCACTAAACAATTCTGTTAAATAGCCCTGTTTTAACAAATTTTCTACTTCACCTTGTAAAAATTTGCAATCCGCAGTTTTGTGCGCATGATCGTTGTGAAATTCACACCAGTGATCTGGGTTTCTTCTACTTGGATTTGACCGCATCTCTTTGGGCCACTTAACCTTGTCTCCCATGTTCTTCAATATTGAGACAAGTTCAGTAGTACTTACATTAAAGGTATGATCCCCAATTTGAGTACTACCTCTAGGTCGTTCATCTCGATCTTTTCTGGATCTAGACGAGGATGAGACTACGTCTCTTCCTTGTGGTCTATAGTCCGACCTAGTGTTTTCGAACCTGGGGCGGATATCGCGTCCCGAGGGTCCTAAGTAAGGATCGTACCTATTTTTACCTGATCTTCTATCTGATTCAGGACGTCTGGATCTGGAATGATCTTCATCTCTCGAACGAGCAATGATGTCTTCTTCTATTTTGAGTTTAGTACTGTACCTGTTATATACAACGTTCCATGCTGTAACGGGGAATTCTCTTAGACTCTCCTTAAGTTGTCTTGTGGCTTCTGAGCTTTTATCGTTCAGGTTGCTTGCAAATGCCATGGATGCCCAATTATCAAGCACCCTGGGTAACTACATTCTTTCTCGTTGAAACCTGTCTACAAACTCACGGAGTAGTTCCGTGTCTCCTTGTTTTATTTTGAATATGTCTTCCATTCTCTTCTCAACTTTTTGTGCACCAGAGTGTGCTTTTATAAACGAATCTGCAAGCTCAGCAAAAGAGTCAATAGAATTTTCAGGGAGAAGAGAATACCAGGTTAGGGCCCCTTTGGTAAGTGTTTCCCCAAATTTTTTGACAAGGACTGATTCAATCTCTTATTTCGTTAAGTCGTTGCCTTTTACCCCAGTAGTGAAAGTAGTCACATGGTCGCGTGGGTCAGTTGGTCCATCATATTTGGGAACATCAAGCATTTTAAACTTCTTGGGTATAGGCAAGGGTGCCACACTTGGCTTCTAAGGTTGTTGAGAATATCTATCAACATCGATGCCTTTGATGATAGGTGGTACTCCAGGAATTTGTTCGATGCGATCGTTCTGCTCCTTCATCTGTTTCTGCATGGTTAGTAGTAAATTTTGTAATTCTGATTTATTAGATATACCTGGTCTCGTTTTGAGAGATTCATTAGGAGTATCTCCTCTTCCTGAGTTGGCCAACCCAGATTGAGGATTTTCCATGGTGATGGTGTTATTGGGGGGTGGCGACGACGGTGTAGGTAACGCTGCCGGTAATCCTCTCGCAAATTCTGGCAAAGCTTGGCTCACATACTCTGCAATCATTTGCTTTACACGATCTTGTTCCACAATTTCATCATTATCACCATTGTTGTTATTGGATCTTTCTGGGGATTGTTCCCTTGAACCACGTGGGGTTCCTGAAGGCGATGTAACTGGGGTTCCACTCATTTGCTGGTTGTTGTCTTTGGGGTTTGACATAATTCAGAGGATATCACTTGAAAAGTAAATAAAGATTATCAGATTCGTAAATAAAGATTATCAGATTCACGGCAACGGAGCCAGTTTGTTTAACCAAAGAATTCGACCCTTTTACTAAAGCTTATTTTTAAGATGAATACGGGATACTAATAATCAAGGTAATGGAGAAAAATGAATAATAGACAATATTGCAGAAATATAGAAAATTGAAGTTGATTGTATTCGAGAATCAGATGCCTTTACAAGCTGTATTCCCCTCCCTTATATAGGAGATTCTTATAACGTACAACTCTTGCTATGGTTACTCATTAATGACTAATTATGACATTAATGAGGCGTTACAAAGGATAACGGTAATTGGGGTTCGGTTACATAACGTTCGAGTAATCAATTGTGGGTCCTTGAATCTGCCCGTAGCTTTGTCTAGATTCATTCTGACCGTGCCTCTCTCCCGTTTTGATCAAGTTGAGTTTCCCGTGGCTGATAAGTTCGTGGGTTTACTGAACCGTGCCTCTTTGTATCATACCTCTTCAAAGAATCACATCTAGCTGTCGCGTTTTCTTGTGTCCACGTGACTGGCTGAGTTGTCAAAAGTTGGCTTACATGTGAAACTCTTTTTTACCAATACAGTGACGCGATTGACATAATAGTAGGGCTATCCCGCTCATGAATCATACATGCGACGCGGGTGCCGTATACATCCACATAATTTTTCAATATTTAGGGATTTAAAAGAGATTGTATGTACAAGCAAGAACTTAAGCAATATGATTTTTGAATATAACTTCCTAATACTCTCATACAAATTCAAGGATACTATGCAACTCAAATACATTTGGGGACACATGTAAGGCACGTAAAAGCATGCTTGTGAGTCCTAGAACCACCCAACATAACATAATAGTAGCTACGCACGGACTCTCGTCACTTTGTGCGTGTGTAGCCCCCGCAAATAGGGACATGCAATTATTTATAATCACCTATGGGGACAATTCCCTCTTACAAGGTTAGAAAGGAGACTCACCTCGTGTAGAACCTACTTTCCGGGTCAAGAACGCGCCCGAACCTCCAAACTCGTCTCTCAAGGACTCGAAACTAGTCAAATATTGTATACATGAATTAATCTATGCTCAAAAGTATGAAATTTACCTTATTAAGTACTTATTTCAACCTACTTTCAAAAATTCCAAAAATACACCCCAGGCCCACATGCTCGGATTTCGAAAATTCTTGAAAGAAACACTTACCCATACCCTAAGGATCGTTAACATATGGTTTTTGTATGATTTCATAGCTAGTTTAGTGGGTAATTCCCCAAATTTCATAAAGCCCTAGGTTGCTACTCTAACCCTTGATTTTCACTAATTAGGAGGTTAATCTACCTAGGATTTCATGTATTAAACTAATATTAGAGTAGAGATCACTTACCTTTCAGTAGCTAGGTCATTTGGCTCTTTTCCAAGCTCTCAAGGTCGACTATGGAGGAAAGAAATGGAGTAAAATGGTTCTTTCCCGTATTTTAAAAGACCTCACTACCTACAGGGTTTCCGCACCTGCGGCTCGAGGACCGCACCTGCGGTCTCGCGCCTGCGAGAAAAGACTCGCACCTGCGGAAGAGGGGCAAGGGGCCTGGGCTCGCACCTGCGGAGAGGAGCTCGCACGTGCGGAGAGGAGCTCGCACCTGCGGCTCCGCTCCTACGGATATTATCCGCACCTACGAGAAATGGGCAGCCTCACCTGAAGCCTCACCTGCGAGGCAAGGACCGCAGAAGCAGTCTCGCACCTGCGACTGGGCAACCGCACCTGCGATCACACTAGATCAGGTGCACCAACAACTGCTTCAACTGGTTTTTGGCCTCACTTGGTGCCCGAGAGATACCTGGGCCCACCCGAGCCCCCGTCCAAATATACCAACAAGTCCCAAATCATAATACGGACTCGCTCGCGCCTTTGGAACACCCAAAACAGCGCTAAAATTCAAAATCACTCCTCAAAACCCCTAGAATCAAACTTAGGAACTTTACGTTCTTGAATTTGCTAAAAATGCGCCGAATCGACCTATACTACTCGGAATGACACCAAATTTTGCAAGCAAGTCATAAATGACATAATGGATCTATTTCCGATCTCGAAATTCTATTTGGACCTGGCTAACACAAAAATACTTCCCAAACCACAATATGAACTTATGGAAACTCTTATTTCGCTATCGGGCACCGAAACATTCCCGGGTCATCCAAAACCCATTCCGAACATACGACCAAGTCCGAAATCATCATACAAAGCTACCGGAACCGTCGAAACTCGATTCCGAGGTCGTTTACTCAAAATGTTGACCGAAATCAAACTTGGCCTTAAAGGCCAACCTGAAGGAACCAAGTGTTCCTATATCACTCTAAACGCTTCCGAATTTCGAACCACCCGTCCCCGCAAGTCATAAATCATAATAAGCCACTATGGGAAGTTTCATTTAGGAGAACAGGGTCCGATAATGCAAAACGACCAATCGGGTCATTACATTCTCCACCTCTTAAACAAACATTCATCCTCGAACGAGTTTAGAATCATACCTGAAGTGCTGAATAAATGCGGATATCTGCTCCGCATGTCCTCCTCGGACTCCCAGGTTGCCTCCTCAGCTGGTTGGCCCCTCCACTGGACCTTCATAGGAGAAACTCTCTTGGAACTCAACTGGCGATCCTGCCTGCCAATAACGGCAACTGGCTCCTCCTCATAGCCCAACCTCTCATCCAACTGAATAGTGCTAAAATCAACCACATGAAAGAAGTCGGCGTGGTACCTCCGGTGCATGGATACATGAAAGACCGGATGCACTCCTGACAAACTAGGAGGTAAAGATATCTCATAAGAAACCTCCCCAACTCGCCTCAACACCTCGAAGGGACCTATAAACCTCGGGCTCAGCTTGCCCTTCTTTCCGAACCTCATAGTACCCTTCATCAACAAGACCTTCAACAGAACCTTATCTCCCTCTATAGATGATACATCACGCGACTTCCGATCCGCGTAATTCTTATGTCTGGACTGTGCTGTGCGGAGCCTCTCCTGAATCAACTTCACTTTCTCCAAAGAATCCTTCACTAGGTCGGTGCCATATAACTTAGCCTCATCAGGCTCAAACCACCAGATAGGAGAACGACATCGCCGACCATACAAAGCCTCAAATGGTCCCATCTCAATGCTGGACTGATAACTATTATTGTAAGAAAACTCGGCCAAAGGAAAGAACTGGTCCCACTGACCTCCGAAGTCAATCACACATGCCCTGAGTATGTCCTCCAATATCTGAACTGTACGCTCCGACTGACAATCAGTCTGAGGGTGAAATGTTGTGCTGAGATCTATCTAGGTACCCATCTCACTATGCAATGCTCTCCTGAAGTGCGAGGTGAAATGAGGACCTCGATCTGATATAATGGACAACGGCACACTGTGCAACCAGACTATCTCCCGAATGTAGATCTGGGCCAACCTCTCAGAAGTATATGTAGTAGCCACTGGAATGAAATGTGCCGATTTGTTCAACCTATACACAATGATCCAAACCGCGTCAACCTTCCACAAAGTCCGAGGTAATCCAACCACGAAGTCCATAGTAATGTGCTCCCACTTCCACTCCGGAATGGGCATCTGCTGAAGTAGGCCTCCTGGCCTCTGGTGCTCATACTTAACCTGCTGGCAATTAAGACACCTAGCCACATACTCCATGATGTCCTTCTTCATCCGCCTCCACCAGAAATGCTGCTTCAAATCACGATACATCTTCGTAGCACTAGGATGAACAAAGTACCGTGAACTGTGTGCCTCCTCTAGAATCCTCTCTCTCAGGCCATCGACATTAGGGACACATAAACGGCCCTGAAGTCTCAGAACACCATCCTCGCCAATAGTAACCTCCTTGGCACCACCCTGAACCACTATTTCCAAGGAGTGAATGTCCAAGGCTAGAGGTCTCTCCTTTGTTGCAATATAAGCCAAGCTACCCATACTCTCTGCCTTCCTGCTCAAAGCGTCTGCTACCACATTTGCCTTGCCTAGATGAAAAAGAATGGTGATATCATAATCCTTCAACAACTCAAGCCATCTGCACTGCCTCAAATTAAGATCCCTCTGCTTGAACAAGTGCTGCAAGCTGCGGTGTATGTATAAACCTCACAGGACACCCCATACAAGTAGTGGCTCCAGATCATAAGGGCATGAGCAATCGCCGCCAACTCTAAAGCGTGCACATGGTAATTCTTCTCGTGAACCTTTAGCTGGCACGAAGCATAAGCAATAACTCTCCCCTCCTACATCAACACACACCCCAAGCCAATGCGTGCAGCATTGTAATACACTGTATACATCCCAGAACCGGAAGGCAATACCAGAACTGGTGCTGAGGTCAATGCTGTCTTGAGCTTCTGAAAGCTCGCCTCAGACTCGTGAGACCATCGGAACGGAGCATTCTTCTGAGCCAATCTAGTCAGTGGGGCTGCAATGGATGAAAAGCCCTCTACAAATCACCGGTAGTAGCCTGTTAGACCCAAGAAACTCCTGATCTCTGTAGCTGAAGTAGGACGTGGCCAACTCTGAACTGCCTCAATCTTCTTAGGATCAACCTTGATACCCTCTCCGAATACCACATGTCCCAAGAATTCCACGGAATCCAACCAAAACTCACACTTGGAGAACTTACCATATAGCTTCTGTTCTCGCAAAGTCTGGAGCACCACTCTCAAATGCTGCTCGTGCTCTCCCAGGCTACGTGAGTAAATCAGAATGTCATCAATGAAGACAATGACAAAAGAATCAATGTACGGCCTGAACACCCTGTTCATCAAGTCCATAAATGTTGTTGGGGCATTAGTCAAGCCAAAGGACATCACCAGGAACTCATAATGGCCATATCTCGTACGAAAAGCAGTCTTAGGAACATCTGAGGCCCGAATCCTCAACTCATGATGTCCCGATCTCAAATCAATCTTAGAAAACATCCGAGCACCTGCAACTGGTCAAACAAATCATCGATGCACGGCAAAGGATACTTGTTCTTAATGGCGACCTTGTTCAACTGGCGGTAATCAATACACATCCGCATGGACCCATCCTTCTTCTTCATGAATAGAAATGGAGCACCCCAAGGATGAACCCCTTAGCCAACAACTCCTCAAGCTGCTCCTTCAACTCCTTCAACTCTTTCGGAGCCATACGGTACGAAGGAATAGATATATGCTAGGTGCCTGGAGCTAAATCAATGCAGAAATGAATATCACGATCTGGAGGCATGTCTGGAAGGTCTGAAGGAAATACGTTAGCAAACTCTCGAACCACTGGTGCTGAATCAATCGTCGGAGGCTCGGCGGTGGTGTCCCGCACATAAGCAAGATACGCCAGACAACCCTTCTCGACCATATGTCGAGCCTTCAGGAATAAAACAACCCGACTGACTGCACTAACAGAAGAACCCCTCCACTCCAGCCTAGGAAACTCGGGCATGGTTAAAGTAACTGTCTTGGCATGGAAATCTAGCACGACATGATAGGGTGACAACCAATCCATGCCTAGAATAATCTCAAAATCAACCATGTCGAGCAATATGAGATCCACTCTGGTCTCGAACCCACAAAATAAAATCACACAGGACTAATAAATCCTGTCTACTACCATAGAATCGCCCACGGGAGTGGACACATAAATAGGAGTACCCAAGGACTCGCGAGGAACATCCAGTAAACAAGCAAATAAGGCTGACACATATGAATAAATGGATCCTGGATCAAATAACACTGATGCCTCTCTACCACATACTGAAATAGTACCTGTGATCACGGCATCTAAGGCCGCTGCATCTGATCGGGCCGGAATAACATAGAATCTAGCTGGAGCACCGGATGACTGACCTCCATTGGAATGAATAGGGGCCGGCAGATCTCCCCCTGCCTGGCCTCCACCTCTAGGACTACCTCTACCAACCTGCCCTCCACCTCTGAGTGGACGAACCGCCGGTGATGAGAATGTAGGCTGATAACTCTGTTGGACGGCCTTGCCCCGAAGCCTAGGACAAGTCCTCCTCATATTGCCTGAATCCTCACACTCTTAACATCTCGCCGGTGGCATGACCTATGCCCTAAAGAAGAACCCTGGATAGCTAGGGTACGGGGATGACCCTCTGGCATGGCACTGAAGTAAAGACTAGAAGACCCCTGATGACCGGAATACCCGCCGGAGGAACTTTGAATGGCTAGTGGACGGTAGGAACTCTCCAGCATGGCGCTGAAATAGGGCCTCACTGGAGCACCACGGGGAGGTGGTGGAGGAGCTGAATATGGAGGTCTGCTAGGCTGGCCTCTACCTAAATGACCTCTACCCCTGGCTGGGGCACCTCTGAAATCTCCAGAAAATCTAGCTCTCTTATCCTGCTGACTCTGCTCTCTGCCCCTCGATCGATAACCCTCAATCCGGCGAGCTATCTCGACCACAAGCTGATAGGGAGTTCCCACCTCCACCTCTCGGGCCATATTGGCCCTAATCCCTGAGTGCAACCCAGCTACAAATATCCGCACTCTCTCAGCATCAGTAGAAAGTATCATAAGGTCATGACGAGACAACTCGGAAAACTTGGCCTCATAGTCTGTCACCGACATATGTCCTTTCTCCAGCTGCTCAAACTGATACCGCAGCTCTTCCCTCTCAGAGGGTGGAATATACCTATCCAGGAACAACTGAGTGAACTGCTCCCAAGTGATGGAAGGGGAAACTGCCGGTCTACCAAGGATATAGGACTGCCACCATCTGCAGGCCCTACCCTCAAGCTGAAATGTATTGAAGTCCACTCCATGGGACTCCAGTATCCTCATGTTGTGCAGTTTGTCCCTGCACCTATCAATGAAGTCATGGGCATCCTCTCCCTTCTCACCTCCGAAGATAAGAGGGTGCAATCGGGTCCATCTATCCAGTAACTTCTGCGGATCGCCATACGCAGCTGGTCTGGGCTCAAGTTCTGCTGCTACAGGCTGGGCTCCACCCACAGGCAGTATACCCGGGGTCTGATATACTACTGCTGCATGTCTTGCGGCCTGGGAAGTAGGGGTATGAACTCCCCCTCCCGCCTGGGATATGGAAGGGTCCACTGGAAATAAACCAGTCTGCGTCATAGTATCCATGAATCTCATCATACGGCCCATGACCTTCTGGAAGCCTAGCGCCGTCATAAAGTCTACTGGGACAGGATCTGCTAGGGGCACCTCGCTCTACTCCTCTATGATAGGATCCTCTGCCGGATCTGCTGGGTGTGCTACTGGAATAGCTCTGGGATGCCCTCGTCCCCTACCTCGGGCCGGTGCCCTCCCCCGGCCTCGGACGGTGGGGGTAGTGGTATCTCCTGGGTTTGGAATGTTAGCCGCGCGAGTCCTCACAATCTGTGAGAGAATATAAGAATGAGATTTAATAAGCCATCGACTGCACGATAGAAAATGAATAAAGAGAGGTTTCCTAACACCCTATAGCCTCCCAAAGATAAATATAGACGTCTCCGTATCGATCTGCAAAACTCTATTAGGTTTGCCCGTGACTTGTGAGACCTACATGAACCTAGAGCTATGATATAATGTTGTCATGAACCAAATCCCAATTTAGGTCGCGATGGTGCCCAACTCCGATGTCAAGCAAGCCAACCTTAATTTACTAGTGATCGCTTTTTAATTTATAAAACAATTTCCCATACTTGAGAGGTTTTCTTTTAGATTTCTAATTTTGAAGTAAACAAGTGACTTAGACAACCAAAAGTGAGTAATAAATATAGTAATCACCACCAATAATTACAACCCAAAAGAATAGAATATCCACTATGTAGGCATGGCAGGAGCTGGCGTCACAGGTCTACGGGCATCTAATAGAAACGAGTATCCAAAAGAAAGTACAAGTTTGCCCTATTGTCTGAAGAAAAGTAATACAGACATAGAAAAATAAAAGAGGAACTCCAAGGTGCTGCCAGAGAGAAACGTCAAGGAAAGTAGCTCACTGAGAAGTCCATGCCAACTATACGTAAGGGACGAGCTCCAGATGAATGCCCAGATGCACCTGCCTCGGAGGCTGTACAATTAAGTACAGAAGCGTAGCATGAGTACATAAAAAGATATGTACCCAGTGAGTATCCCGCCTAATCTCTAAGAAGTACTGACGAGAGGTAGACATGATACTTACTAGGGTCAAAATCTCTAAATAACATAATTTAATAAGGACTAGGCAAGCATAACAGTCGTAGTAATCACAAAGACATAAAATATCAAGTTTAATTGTAATTACCTTTGCATGTAAAATTTCACTAGCATATAAGGTACTAAATTCCCTTTTTCACATGAAACAGTTTATGCAATTACAACAAAACTCCCAATAAATTATATAGCACATAATAGGCTGAAAGCGTACGGCCGAAGCGTTGTGAAAATAAATGTGCACTGCCAGGGTCGAACGGCTCGAACCATAGATGCATCTATTACTCCGTTCGTGAATCGAACATGCGACGTGGTTGACATAATAGTAGGGCAATCCCGCTCACAAATCATACATAAGATGCGGGTGCCCTATACATACACATAATTTTTCAATATTTAGGGATTTAACAGAGATTGTATGTACAAGCAAGACCTTAAGTATGATTTTTGAACATAACTTCCTAATACTCTCATACCAATTCAAGGATACTATGCAACTCAAATATATTTGGGGACACATGTAAGGCATGCTTGTGTGTCCTAGAACTACCCAGCATAACATAATAGTAGCTATGCACGGGCTCTCGTCACTTCGTGCGTGTGTCGCCCCCGCAAATAAGGACATGTAATTATTTATAATCATCTATGGGGACAATTCCCTCTTACAAGGTTAGAAAGGAGACTCACCTCATGTAGAACCTACTTTCCGGGTCAAGAATGCGCCCGAACCTCCAAACTCGTCTCTCAAGGACTCGAAACTAGTCAAATATTGTATACATGAATTAATCTATGCCCAAAAGTATGAAATTTACCTAATTAAGTACTTATTTCAACCTACTTTGAAAAATCCCAAAAATATACCCCGAGCCCACATGCTCGGATTCCAAAAATTCTTGAAGGAAACACTTACGCATACCCTAAGGATCGTTAACATATGGTTTCTGTATGATTTCATAGCTAGTTTAGTGGGTAATTCCCCAAATTTCATAAAGCCCTGTGTTTTTACTCTAACCCTGGATTTTCACTAATTAGGAGGTTAATCTACCTAGGATTTCATGTATTAAACTAATATTAGAGTAGATATCACTTACCTTTCAGTAGCTAGGTCATTTGGCTCTTTTCCAAGCTCTCAAGGTTGACTACGGAGGAAAGAAATGGAGTAAAATGGTTCTTTCCCGTATTTTAAAAGACCTCACTACCTACAGGGTTTTCGCACCTGCGTCTCGAGGACCGCGCCTACGAGTAAAGACTCGCACCTGCAGAAGAGGGGCAAGGATCCTGGGCTCGCACCTGCAGAGAGGAGCTCACACCTGTGGCTCCCCTCCTGCGGATATTAACAGCACCTACGAGAAATGGGCAGCCTCATCTGAAGTCGCACCTGCGAGGCAAGGACCGCAGGAGCGGTCTTGCACCTGCGACTGGGCAACCGCACCTGCGGTCACACCAGATCAGGTTTACCAACAATTGCTTCAGCTAGTTTTTGGCCTCATTTGGTGTCCGAGAGGCACCTGGGTCCACCCGAGCCCCCGTCCAAATATACCAACAAGTCCCAAATCATAATACGGACTCGTTTGAGCCTTCGAAACAACCAAAATTAGCTAAAACTCAAAATCACACATCAAAACCCCTAGAATAAAACTTAGGAACTTTACATTCTTGAATTTGCTAAAAATGCGCCGAATCGACCTATACTACTCGGAATGACACCAAATTTTGCAAGCAAGTCATAAATTACATAAAAGATCTATTCCCGATCTTGGAATTCCGTTTGGACCTAGATAACACAAAAACACGTCCCAAACCACAATATGAACTTAAGGAAACTATTATTTCGCTATAGGGCGTCGAAATGCTCCCGGGTCATCCAAAAACCATTCCGAACATACGCCCAAGTCCGAAATCATTATACGAAGCTACCAGAATCGTCGAAACTCGATTCCGAGGTCGTTTGCTCAAAATGTTAACCGAAGTCAAACTTGGTCTTAACGGCCAACCTTAGGGAACCAAGTGTTCCTATATCACTCTAAACGCTTCCGAATCCCGAACCACCCGTTCCCCAAAGTCATAAATAATAATAAGCCTCTATGGTAAGTTTCGTTTAGGGGAACGGGGTATGATGACGCAAAATGACCGGTCGGGTCGTTACACAAATTGTCCCGTGGTTTAATATTTATAATATCTGTGAGGGCTCCCAGGTGCTTGGTGACCCATTTCTGACCATCTTCTCCTAAGTTGTACCACCACATCTGAAGCTGAAGTGGATCCTCGTCTACAACCGTCAACGGTGTGTTCTGGACAGTGCTCATTTTGTACTTGTGGGTGGTTAAGATTAGGGTTGACACTAGTCTCAAAAGATAGAACCAATGCACTCGTTTTGTAAAACAATCTTTTGTAATAACTCAATTTTAAGAAAAATCAAAGAGAGGGTGGCTATGTTTGCAATTATGTCCCCTTCGTACTTCCAAGGATAGCTTTAGGGTTGGGGAATGTCATTATGGTAAAAGTGATGCCCAATTTACAGACACGTTCGTTCTTACGAGAACATCCCTTCAATAATTTTGATGATGTTCTGAGGCTATTCCGATAGGAACGACTCGAGATTAACCGAAATCAGATTGTCTTATTTGTTTTGACAAAAAAACTGCACACATTTCTTTCTTTTGGTTATTTTTGCAAAAATGGGGCCGAACTCTATGAAGGTGGTCTACATATCTCACATCCGGTGAAAATCAAACCCACGCAGTTCGTAAATATCTTAGGAATAGGATGACACTTTTTGAAAAATTCAGGCTTATTTTGTAATAATCTTATTGGGGTAAATACTGAGATTTTTCGAAAATCGGGTAAATTTCCTCTCTCATATTTTCTTCCTTCTGGATTTCCCTCAAATTTTATGTTTTTGTTTTTATTTTTAGAAACTGGTCAACATGCACAAACCAAATCAAAAATAATGCACAAGTAACACATAAGATGCATCAAGATGGTCATGTGATGTGCCGTAGAATTTTGGCACATTAATACCAATTACTTAGATTTTAGCTCGTTTTTAATTCACTTGTTCGTTAATCCTTATGCAGTTTGATTGTTTTGTAGTGCATGAGCTTGAAAATCCAAAAAACATGGAAAAGAAGTTAAAAATTCACAAAAGGATGAAATGCTGCAGATATGCGACCGCATAATTCACATGCGGACCGCATAATTCATCGGGAAATCGCAAACTAGAGCAGACTGTTTGACCAAACCAAGAGAAGAATATGCAGTCCATTATGCGGTCGCATAACACTTTTGCGAGCCGCATAATGACCGCATAATTCCAGTAGAAGAAGCCTCTCAACAATTGCGATGGGACAATGCGTTCACATAACAGATATGTGAACCGCATAACTGATATACGATGGAAGCCTGGAACTGGTGACCTACAAGTCTGCGACGTGAAGGAGATTATGCGGACCACATACCTGATCTGCGATGGATATGCGGTTGCATAAGCTGTCTGCAGGGAAAATTTTGTCCAATTTTGGATCCGACTTTTAGCCCGCTATAAATAGATTTATTAGTTTTTTTGTGGGTCACCTTGTCTGAAAAAGAGACTACAAACAAAGGCATTGAATATTCATCTCTTTGGAAGCTTTAGAAGAAAGATTCTTGCACCTTTGTAAGCATTATGACTTTAAATATTATTCTATTTTTGTATTTTAATATGAGTGGTTAGTTTAAATACTAAGGTTGTGGACCCTAAATAGGTGTAATGTTAATGGGTTTTTACCATTGAATATATATATATATATATATATATATATATATATATATATATATATATATATAATGGTTGGTTGATATTTATTCATTTCTCATTCTTCATTTATTGTTGGTGGTTGAAAATATTAACAAATGCCAATTTACTATTTCTTTACTTGGAAAAGTGGGATAGGGTTTGGTAGAAGTGAATATCAAAAACTCAAGGCCTTAAACCTTGTATAATAGAATCGTTTAGGAATAAGTGGGTTTTATTTGGCATAAATTGATTGTTCTTAATTGCAAATCTTTTATATTTGGAAAAATGATAAAGAGGAAATACTACCAAACTACTGGAAAATATTGGGTAGTCATTTAGAAATCATTTGCATATCAAAGGACCTTCCATTAGAAATATATCATATTAACACCGATAGCATTGCATTTCATTGAAGGGGACACAACCTTGGTTTCGTTAATCAAATTAATTACAATCTTACAACATTATGCTTGTCTTCATTTCACTCAATTACAACATCCTTTTTAGCTAACGGAATAGAATTATGATTTAAGTTAAGTTTCACACTACTCAAGTAATCTTTTCACACCTATTCCCTGTGGGATTCGACCCCAACCTAGTTGGGTTATTATATTTGACAATGACCGCTTTATACTATTTATTAAGGTGTAATTTGAGCATATCAAATATTGGCGCCATTGCCGAGGAGTACGGTATTGCAATTACTAATTAATGTGCACTTTACTTTACATATTTTTCTATTCCATCACACTTTACTTGATTTGCTTGGTGTGCTAGGTAAGCATGACCGATTATGAGGAAAAAGAGAATCCCTTCGCGGATATTGAGGACACCAACACCATTGTCCCTCTGCGAGTTGATGCTTCTGCATTCAAGGTAGAACATGGGCTAATCCTAATGCTCAAGGCTGAAGGATTAATCAGAAACTCTACAGATGATGATCCAACGCAACACCTTAGAAACTTCTTGGGTGTGTGTGCAATGCATAAACAAAACAATATGACAGATGATGCCCTACGACTGGGGGTATTCAAGTACTCATTGGCTGGAGAAGTGAGAAAATAGATTCAAAATCTACCTCCTCATTCTATACACTCTTGGCCTGAACTCATCCGTGCTTTCTTAGCCAAATGGTTCCCACAGAGCAAGAAATCCGAACTCAGAGATAAAATCTTCTTCTTCAAACAACTGCCAGGAAACACTTACATGAGGTGTGGGACCGTTTCAAGCCATACTTAGTGAGGTCACCGAATCACGATTTTTCGGATACAATTTTATTGGAGAAATTTTACATGGGTTTGGATCCATTGAACCAATCCATAACTAAAAATGCGGCAGATGGATCTTTCATGGACAAAACATTCCCCAGGATTACACATATTATAAACAAAATGGCCGAGCACAACCAAGCCTGGCACTCTGAAGATACCACTGGTGGAATTGCATACGGTACTCCCTCTCTAACCAGCATGATCAAAGACAACCAAGAGAGATACCAATTGATTGTTGGGCTTGCCAAAAACATTAATGTGCTAACAAGATGTTCGCAGAAAGTCAGACAAAGAAGGTAAATATTGTGGAAGACATGCAACCCATGGTGAATCAAGAGTGCGAGGAAGCAAACTATGTCCATAATTCTCAAGGTGGTTATCCCCAACAAAATAAATGGAGGCCAATCCCGCAAGGGCAAGGCCATCAAAATTGGCACAATGATCAAGGTGGGTCAAGTCAAGGCACTTGGAGCAACAACAACAACAATTATGCTAACCGGAGTTCTAACTCCTATCTTCCACCAAAAAGGCAATATTCGAAATCCTCGCATTATAAGGAGGGTTCTTCAAGTGAATCTAAGTTGTAAGTCATGCTTAAAAATATCTTGAAAAATCAATAAAGAGGTGACACTACAATGAAAAACATGGCCGTACTTGTGGGGTTACACACCGCTTCTATACAAAAGCTTGAAATGCAAATGCGAGATTTGTCAAGAGAACAAAATCCAAAGCAGTAAGGCACACTCCCAAGTGACAAAATTTCCAACCCTAAAGGTAATGGGAGTGGTCCAACTTCTCATTGCATGGATATCACCACGCAAAGCGGGAAGGTACTTCAAGGAGAAAATGAACAAGTGGTTGAAGTTGATGACCTTGAGCAAGAGGTTGAGGCACAAGTTGAAGTGCCGATTATTGTTGAAGTTGAAAAGCTCCCCCAAGAGGTGAAAGTCCAAAAATCACGCCACGATGAGGTAAAGGAAAAGGTGAAAGAGGTTCCAAAAGATCTAGCACCAATTCCTCGACCTACCTCTCTGTTTCCTCAAAGACTTGTTAGGAGGGTGGATGATAGCAATTTCGAGAAGTTTTTTGACATTCTAAAGAAATTGTCGATGAACATTCCATTCTTGGAAGCCTTCCAAGAAATGCCGGGATTTGCTAAATACTTAAAGGACTTGATAACTAATAAAAGATCCACCATGAATGAAGTGGTGAGTGTGACTCACCAGGTTAGTTCCATTATTGCAAAAACAACCGTCGAAAAGAAAGAAGACCTGTGAGCATTCACCATCCCATGTACTATTGGCTTGTGAGATTTTGTAAGGGCGCTCTGTGACAATGGGGCTAGCATTAACTTGATGCCTCTTGCTATTTACAAGCAAGCAGAGTTAAGCTTACAAGACCTACAAGCATGAGATTGCAAATGGCCGATCATTCAATCAAGAGACCCATGGGAATTGTTGATGATGTCCTAGTGAAAGTGGGAAAATTACTCTTCTCGGCTGACTTTTTGATCCTTGACTGTGTCGTTGATAAAGAAATTCCTATCATATTGGGAAGGTCATTCCTTGTTACTGGAAGAGCACTGATGGATTCAGAACGAAATGAAATCAAGTTCTGAGTAAATGATGAATAAGTCATCTTTCAAGCAAGTAAGGGTATGAAACTGCTGCATGCATATGAAGGAATCTCAGTCATTGATGTTGTTGATAAGGAAGAGGATGCAAGTGAGATGAATATGGAAGAAGAATGCCTAGGTGAGCCCTTGGCGGCAATATTGGTATTTTTTGATGGTGCAGACATGGAGGGGTACATGGAAGCTGTGAATGCACTAGAAGGACGTGGGTCCTACACTTATGCACCAAATAAGCTCTCTCTTGACTTGGAGAATATAGTCACTCCCTCCGCAAAGCCGTCAATTATTGAGCCGCCATAACTTGAACTCAAGCCACTTCCACCACATTTGAGGTATAAATTTCTTGGCCCCAATGATACTTTACCTGTAATCATTTCCTCTTTGTTGCATGATGTGCAGGTAGGTAACTTATTGAATGTCTTGAGGGAACACCGACAAGCCATTGGGTGGAAAATTGCGGACATCCGAGGAATTCCCGCTGAAATTTGTGAGCACAAAATTCAATTGGAGCAAGGAAGAAAGCCTAGTGTGGAGCACCAAAGGAGATTGAACCCATCTATGCAAGAGGTGGTAAAGAAGGATATTATCAAATGGTTGGTGATGCGAGACTAGAATTCATAGTTTAACATGTCATATGCCTTACATTTTATGCGCATTAATGATAAAAATACACTTTTTATGTGCTTAATGGATTTTATTTCATGTGTAGGTGAATTGGAGATGGAAACCGAGCTAAATGGATGCAAATACGTCGAAAATACACTTAAGAGGCGACGAGGGAACACCCTGGCCTTACCCAGGCGTTTGCCTCCTAAAGCCAGGTTGGCCCTGGCGTTAGGCAGGCGTTAGCCTTCTAAAGCCAGCCCTATCCAGACGTTAGCCTCCAAACGCCAGGTCCCAGGTTCAGCCAATTCCGAGTTTTGACGAGTTTAAGTGTTTCCCGGTTGAAATAGAAGTCTCC
>ML416428.1:16853-37578 GCA_005239525.1 Nicotiana knightiana | reverse complement strand
CGGTGAGTTCAGAAGTGACTTCAACTTGCATGAATCGACAACTCTTGTCAAGAGCCATCGATTTATGTGAGTCCGAGTCACAGAGTCGTGGGAAATCGTCCGCTACTATTTTAGGGTTTTGAGCTTTTTTCAGATCTGAAATTGTTCAACATTGGGTGATATTTTGGGGAAATCAATGGTAGGACGGGGTTGGGGAGAGGAAGGAGGTCAACTGGTGAAAATTTGGGGCCATTTGGTTGAGCTCCGCCGCTGATAGGAGATTTACGGCTGGCGGAGCAGGGTGGTGGACGGTGGTGCCGGTGTTGTGAGGGAGAGAAGAGAGACGGGTGGTGGGGGGGTTTGCCTTGACAATGAGGGTGGGGTGGGTGTTAGGACACATTTATATTAATTATGTAACTAGTTCCCAACCGTTTGATCTAAAGAGATCAACGGCTGGGATTGATCTTAACTTAAACAGGGTCGTTTTGGTGGTGTAGGGGTAGGCCGGGTGGGCTATGGGATTTGGGTTGGGTTGTTTGAGTGTATAGATATAAGGATTGGGCCTGGGTATTTCTTGGCCCAAGTCCGATTTAATCCTCTTTTTAAACTAATCTAAACTACTTAATTAATTTAAATTAACTTAAAAATCCACAAAAATATATTAATTAATTCTAACTTAGTCTAATTAGAGATTGATTGGTAAATAAACTAAGGGTGAAACAATTAATTTGACACTCATATAATTTAAAAGAAAAAAGTCAATTTTCATAATTTATTCGAAAAAATGACTAAATTTAGCAATTAGTTATTAAAACTATATTACATCAAATAATCATCATCCGTTTGTTATTTTATTCAATCAATTACCCATAAAGAATATATAATTCCTTGATAATAATGATGCGCCTAATTACGCAAATTTAAATAATTTTAAAGGACGAATTATGAATATGCAATGCAAAATAAATTCACAATTAACACTAAAATTCAACAAAAATTTGTGAAATTAATTTATTTTATTGAATTTGTAGGAATATATGGTGGGTGAAAAATCACATGCTCACAGCTGCCCCTCTTTGCTCGGAAACACGAAGAGTTTTCGAGCAAAGACAAAGTGAGCAGTCGTGAACGACTTTTACCAATTCGCATGCTCCATGTGAAGCGTTTTTGAAAAGTTTGACCGAACCCTGCTTCAGAGGTTGCCTACGTATCCTTGGCTATAAAGGAATCAGGTCAGTGTAGTTCTGGAAGTTTTGGTAGCTGGGACTACCGAGTAACTGTGGTTTCACTGCAGTTGCTGCCGTTACTGCTGCTGATCTCCTTATTACACCCAAGTACAAAACGAAGGACTAACTAAAACCTATCATCTACTAAATTACAAGATTCCTATCTAGGACTTGGTCTTGAGTCTTGATCTTTTGCTGACTCTGACCTGGATCCTGGTGCTTGTTAATCACAGATGCTGGTTTTGTCTTATCGTTCCTCGGATCAAAGCGGGATATACTGGACAGATCACTTCAATCTCGTCCTGAATAGTTCATATCTTTCCCGTTTGTGCGCTTTTCGATTCAATCTTCTCTTTCTTCTTTTTTTATTTTTTATTTTGGATCGAAACTTCTTCTTTTGGTCGTCTCGAGTTCCAATGTTCTAGAAATGTAATCTGTACAAAATCAAAACAAACGAACAAAATTTGTTGCCCCAGTTTTCACTAGGAAAATTTCGTGAGTTATTGTAATAAAATCTATGCTATTTTATTATTGAAATCAATAAAACGCCGGGAATTGTGTACCCGGAGTGAATGCAGACTAAGGGGTGGATACCCTATGCCTAAAAGGTAAAATCAACTAGGTATTGGAGACCCTATGTTGGAAAAGATCGACAGGTTATGCTGTCGTCAAGAAGAGATCACCAGATTATGCCGGTGTCTGGGGAATGATCAACAGGCTATGTTGTTGTCAAAAAAGAGATCGACAGGTTATGTTGGTGTCTGGGGGCAGATCAACGGGTTATGCTGGTGTCTGGAAAGGTCAACAGGTTATGTTATTGTCAAAAAGAGATCGCCAGGTTATGCTGGTGTCTGGGGAAGATCAACGGGTTATGCTAGTGTCAAGAAAGGTCAACAGGCTATGTTGTTGCCTGGGGAAAAAGAGATCACTGGGTTATGCCAGTGTCTGGAGAAGAAAAGATCACCAGGTTATGCTGGTGTCTGGAAAGGTCAACAGGTCAAGCTATTTCCTGAAAAAGAGATCACTGGGTTATGCAAGTGTCTGAAGATGATCAACAGGTTATGGTGTTGTCAGGAAGATCACTAGGTTATGCCGGTGTCTGGAGAGGTCAATAGGTTATGTTGTTGCCTCGGGAAAAGGGAGTGATCAACAGGTTATGCTGTTGTCAGAAAAAGATCACCGGGTTATGCCGGTGTCTGGAAAGGTCAACAGGTTATGATGTTGCATGGGGAAAAGAGATCATTGGGTTATGCCAGTGTTTGGAGAAGAAACGATCACCAGGTTATGCTGGTGTCTGGAAAAGAAATGATCACCAGGTTATGCTGGTGTCTGGAAAGGTCAACAGGTCATGTTGTTGCCTGAAAAAGATATCACTGGGTTATGCCAGTGCCTGAAGATGATCAACAGGTTATGCTGTTGTCAGGAAGATCACCAGGTTATGCGGGTGTCTGGAGAGGTCAACAGGTTATGTTGTTTCCTGGGGAAAATGGAGTGATCAACAGGTTATACTGTTGTTAGAAAAAGAAGAGATCACCAGGTTATGCCGGTATCTGGAAAGGTCAACAGGTTATGCCATTGCCTGGGGAAGAGATCACTGGGTTATGCCAGTGTCTGAAAATGATCAACAGTTATACTGTTGTCAGGAAGATCACCAGGTTATGCCAGGGTCTGGAAAGGTCAACAGGTTATGCTGTTGCCTGGGAAAAGGGAGTGATCAATGGGTTATGCTGTTGTCAGAAAAAGAAGAGATCACCAGGTTATGCCGGTGTCTGCTTGGGTGTGGGACCCTATGTTGGCATCAACTGAGGACTGGGATATCCTTGGTTGGAAAATGTTTGGCTAGGGATTGAGGACCCTATGCCACTTTAGGGTTGCATCATATTCAACTTCATTTCTTCTTCTTCTTTTTCTTTTTCTTTTATGCGGGAAATTTTTTTTGAGGAAACTTCCCTATCTTTGGAGTCAATGCTGCAGAGCTCCTTCTAGCTCTTGCGCAATTCCTTTTGATTGCACCTGTTTTTGCCACTGTTTCCTATTTTCAAATAAAGAACAATTTTTTAGTTTGAAACTGTGGTTGGTTTTACGTCATTGATTTTCAACTGCTTTATCTCAGTTCTTTTGATGAAGATCTCAACCACTTGCTTGTTTGTTTTCTTGCTGGGGATTGGGTTTCATCTCTAATCCCAGGGGCCTTGGCTTTCCAGATTTCACCATGGGGATCGGTCACGTGGGTCCCAACATTTTGTTTTGCCTTTGTATGCTTTTCACTTGCTTTTTCTTTTGAATTTTCCAGAGCACTGGAAATGAGTTTTAGCCCCTCAAATTCTGCTGCGACGGTTAGTCGTGTGGGACTTAACCTTTCCAACTTTATTTTGCCTTTATTGGCTTTTCATTCCCGACTTTCCTTCCAACTGTAACGTTAGGTCATTTGGAATATTTCGGCTTTTCAAACCTTGCCAAGATGGTTAGCCACGCGGGGCTCAACCTTTCAACTTCAATCGCCTTTATAGGCACTTCAATTTGATTTCCTCCTTTCAAGGTTTTGAGTTTGAATCATCAACCATTGTGGCCAGCCGGGATCGACTCGATGCCCCTGACGAGGCTGGGTGCCTTTTGTATATTGACCCGTGTCAATGAGAGCCTTGTAAATCAGTCTTGCCATATTTTCTTTGCCTTAGTTTCGGGAATAGAGTTAGACCGAAAAGGATTGAAAAACAATAAGTGACATAATGGATAATTAATTTAAACGAGAGGTATTCCTTTAAGGGAATGGAAAGAAGGACTTATCTGGAGTGCATGCGGACTTCAATTAACATGACATGCCCTTTGGACTGGATGCCTGATCCGTGTAAACCGTCCGACTCTAAGAAATTTATCACAACTATCACCTCGAGATTGAGAAACCTTGCCCCAGAATGTGTCCATATCAGTGAGCCATTATCCTTTTCGATTAGTGGCGCCCTTTGCGGGTTTTCACCAACTAACCTCTCTCATTTCTCTTCTTACAGTCGTCTTGTAGTTCTCTTTGTGAGTTTTCACTAACAAGACTCTCTCATTTTCAATTTCTCTGCTCACCGTCGCCTTACAGTGCCCGTGTGGGTTTTCACCGATAAGACTCTCTCATTTTTAATTTCTCTCATTGCTTGTATCAGCTTCAAACATATGCATCCTCCAACTTTAGACATCTTTGGCCGATTAATCGGAAGGACTTGAATAGGCTTTTGGGTAGAGAGAATTTGGATTGAGCTACAACTTTGGAACCTTTCAGGCGACACATTGCCGAATCTTAACACTTGCCCCAGCTTAAACTCTTGGGGAAATGTGGATTTTTATTTTGGTGTGACTGAACCCCATGGAGAGGCTGTCTATGTATCCTTTCGGAATCAAGTCAAACATAGTTCAGGAAACTTTTTTTTTTTTTTTTCATTTCATCATTTTTTGTTTGTTTTTTCTTTAACATCTATTTTTCTCAATAACACCATTGGGTTCCATAGAGGGTAATCAAAGAAGAGTAACCAGCTCAAAGGGTTTGAAAAAGGGTTAATGCTGTTTGGGTAGCGAGAATGAAAGCCTTCGTCATCCCACCCGGAGAACATTTGAAAATACATAGAGGATCAAACATAGTACCTTTTGACGGCATCTGCATTGACAGCCGTTTCGGGGTCATTTCCTTCGATGTCCCCCAGGTATAACGCTCCTTTTGGTAGCAATTTCCTTATGATGTATAGACCTTTCCAGTTTAGGGCGAATTTTTCTTTCACTTCTTCGTGGTGCGGGAGGAATACGTCTTTAAACGGGTTGCCCTACTTCTAAGTTCCTAGGTCGCACTTTCTTGTTGTAAGCGCGGGCCATTCTTTGCTGGTATAATTGTCTGTAGCACACTGCGGCCATTCTTTTCTCATCAATCAGAGCTAATTGCTCTAGTCGGGTCTTAACCAACTCATTGTCCTCAATTTCTTCTTCGACAATAATCCGAAGGGAAGGAATTTAGACTTCAGCGGGTATTACGACTTCAGTGCCATAAACCAATACGTAAGGGGTAGCTCTAACCGATGTGCGCAGAGTCGTGTGATATCCCAACAATGCAAAAGGAAACTTTTCATGCCATTTCCTGGATGTTTGAATCATTTTCCTGAGAATTTTCTTGATGTTTTGGTTTGCTGCTTCAACGGAGCCATTTGCTTTGGGCCGGTAAGGGGTCGAGTTGCGGTGTGCTATCTGGAACTGTTCACATACCTCCCTCATCAAGTTACTGTTTAGATTTGCCGCATTATCAGTAATGACTGTTTTTGGGATACCAAAATGACAGATGATATTAGCATGCACGAAATCAACCACCACTTTCTTAGTGACAGCTTTGAACATGACGGCCTCGGCCCATTTTGTGAATAGTCGATAGCAACCAAAATGAATATGTGCCCGTTTGAGGCCCTTGGCTCGATTGGCCCAATGACATCCATTCCCCAAGCAACAAACGGTCAGGGTGCCGACATAGGATGTAGTTCTAATGGTGGCGCATGGATTAGGTCGCCATGTATTTGACACTTATGGCACTTCCGGACGAAACCGAAACAATCTTTCTCCATGGTCATCCAATAATATCCAGCCCGCAATATTTTCTTTGCGAGGACGTACCCATTCATGTGGGGACCGCATACTCCTGTATGGACCTCGCCCATGATCCTTTCGTCTTCTTTCGCGTCTACACATCTTAAAATATTTAGATCGGGAGTCCTTTTATACAGTATTTCCCCACTTAGGAAGAAACTGCTAGCGAGCCTTCGTATGGTTCTCTTTTGGTCTCCGTTGGTCTGCTCGGGATATTCTATTGTCTTCAAAAATCTTTTAATATCATGATACCATTGTTGGACATCGGGTTCTACTTCGACCGTGTTGCAATAACCATGTCTTTCCTTGATTTGGATCTCCAATGGGTCTATGCGAACATTACCCAGATAGGGCAGCATTGCAGCTAGGGTGCTCGGCACATCAGCTAACTCATTGTGGCACCGAGGAATATATCTGAACTCGACGGCTTTAAATCGCTTACTAAGATTCTCCACATGCTGTCTGTAGGGAAGGAGTTTAACATCCCGAGTTTCCCACTCTCCCTGATACTGCTTAATGATCAAATCAGAGTCTCCCATGATTAACAACTCTTCTACATCCATGTCAATGGCCATGTTCATGCCCATTATACAAGCTTCATATTCAGCAGTATTGTTTGTGCAGAAGAAACGGAGGCAGGTTGTGGCTGGGTAGTGTTGTCCTGGGGGTGAAATCAAGATCGCCCCTATCCCAATACCTTTCGCATTGGCTTCTCCGTCGAAGAACATTTTCCAGGTGTCAGCGCCTTTCGATATTACTTCGACGGAGTTGATTTCTTCATCCGTAAAATAAGTTCTCATGGGTAGGTATTCATCATCAACCGTATTTTCAGCTAGATGATCGGCCAATGCTTGAGCTTTCATAGCTGTGTGAGTGACATAGACAATATCAAATTCTGTGAGCAATATTTTCCATTTTGCTAATCTCCCTGTGGGCATTGGCTTTTGGAATATGTTCTTCAAAGGATCCAGCCTCGTGATGAGGTAGGTGGTATAAGCCAATAAATAATGTCGGAGCTTCTGAGCAACCAAAGTTAGAGCGCAGCAAGTCCTTTCTAACTGAGAATACTTGGCCTCGTAGCTTGTGAACTTCTTGCTTAAGTAATAAATGGCTTGCTCTTTCTTCCCGGTTACGTCGTGTTCCCCAAGAACACACCCAAAGGAATTTTCTAGCGCCGTCAGGTATAGGAACAGAGATCTCCCCGGTTCTGGTGGGACTAACACTAGAGGATTTGACAGATATTCTTTGATCTTGTCGAAAGCATCCTGGCACTCGTCTGTCCATTTGATGGCTGCATCTTTTTTCAACAGCTTGAATATAGGCTCGCATGTGGGGGTTAACTGAGCGATGAACCTACCGATGTAATTCAACCTACCCAACGGACTCATGACTTCATTCTTGGTTCTTGGGGGTGGGAGATCCCGAATGGATTTTATCTTTGTTGGGTCCAGCTCAATTCCCCGTCGACTGACTATAAATCCCAGTAATTTTCCGGATGGAACTCCAAAAGCGTATTTGGCTGGGTTTAATTTCAAATCATATTTGCGTAGGCGTTCGAAGAATTTCCTCAAATGCTGCACATGGTCACTTTGGGTGCTTGATTTAATGATCACATCATCCACGTACATCTAGATCTCCTGATGCATCATGTCGTGGAATATGACGGTCATGGCCCTCATATAAGTTGCCCCAGCGTTCTTTAAACCAAATTATGACCGGGTAGCAGTATGTTCCCCAGGGTGTAGTGAAGGCTTTCTTTTTTGCACCCTCTTCATCCATCAACACCTGGTGATACCCGGCATAGCAATCGACAAAAGACTATACCTCATGTTTGCAACAATTTTCAACTAGGATGTGTATGTTTGGCAGTGGAAAATTATCTTTGGGACTTGCTTTATTCAGATCTCAGTAGTCGACACATACTCGGACCTTTCTGTCCTTTTTAGGTAGCGGAACCACATTGGCCAGCCAGGTGGTGTATTGGACCACTCGGATTACTCCAGCCTTTAGATGTTTAGCGACCTCTTCTTTGATATTGTCACTCATGTCTGTTTGATATTTCCTCTGCTATTGTTGGACAGGTGGATGACCAGGGTAGGTTGGCAATTTGTGTACCACCAAGTCCATACTTAGTTCGGGTATGTCGTCGTAAGACCAAGCAAATAAGTCTTTGAATTCAAATAGGATTTGAATCAAGGCGTCTCTAGTTTTTTCATCTGTGTGGACGCTTATCATGGTTTCTCGAATCTCTTCTCCATTGCCTAAGTTAACGAGTTCTGCTTCATTTAAGTTTGGCTTAGGCTTATTCTCGGACTGTTCCAATTCTCGATTCATTTCCCTAAAAGCCTCTTCTTCTTCATATTCCAGTTCTTGATTCATTATTTCAAGGTTGGACGGCGTATTAAGATCAGAGCATGAAGTGCGCAAGCATGTCATGTTTTTTGAAGTCGCATTATTCGGACTGAAAAATAAGAAAAGTAAACAATAATCAGAAAGAATAATAGACGATGAAATTTTGATTTCGNTTTGCAACTTGGCGTCAGGCCCCATATACTATACTTCGGCAGTGCTGGAGCCTTCTCCTGGTTGGACCATATGGGCCTCATACAACATCTGTCTCATTGCTCCGCATATTTCTTCTATTTCTTTTGCCGTGAAAGCCTCTTCCTCTTCCTCCACGTATTTTGGCTTGACAAATGATGCGGTGATGTGTGGTATCGGCTGAGGCAATACCCAACAATATTTCTTACGTTGGTCAGCCCATTGTTCATCGTCGGGGGTAGCTTGAAACCCTATTCCAAAAAAAAATTTATTGGTAGGCAAAGTGACGGGTTCTTTAATGCCTTGCAAGGACACCCCGAGCCCTTTTTCAGGTGTGTACCCATGTTTGATCATGTCGTTGGCAACCATAATTGATGCGTTTGATAGGAATGGTTGAGGGCACGGGATTCCTTCCTCATGCTGGTCCACAACCACAATCTCAAAAGCCTGGTAGACTATGTGCCCGCTTCCCTCTCTTGCTTCCAGGCATGAGGCTAATGGGTCCCTGTAAATAGATTGCTCGTCTTCCCCATGAACCACGATTTCCTGGTCCTCATATTCGAACTTAACCATCTGGTTGAGAATAGATGGCACTGCCCCTGCTGCATGGATCTAAGGCCTCCCCGGGAGATAATTGTAGGAAGTATCCACATCCATGACCTGGAATGTCACTTCGAAATCCCCCGGGCCGATTGTCAAGACCAAATCAATATCCACGATCGTGTCTCTCTTGATACCATCGAATGCACGGACGCACACATTGTTGGTCCTGCTTATCTCAGTCCCGATCTTCATTCTTTGTAGGGTCGATACAGGGAAAATATCAACCCTAGATGCACCGTCCATCATAACCCTTTTCACATAGTAACCCTCACATTTAACAGTTAGGTGGAGAGCTTTGTTGTGGGCAGCCCCTTCCGGGGGCAAGTCATTCTTGCTAAATGAGATCCGGTTGACTTCAAAAAATCGTTCTGCCATTCTTTTCATTTGCTCGACTGTGGCGTTGGCCGGAACGTATGCTTCGTTAAGGGTTTTGATCAGGATCTTCTGATGCTCGTTTGAATTTACCAGCAAGGATAGGAGTGAGACCTGAGTGGGGGACTTTCTGAGCTCCTCGATTATGGCGTATTCAGCGGTTTTCATACTTTTAAAGAATTCTTCCGCCTCTCCAGCACTGATCTACCTTTTAGATGAAAAGCGTTTCAGCTTGCTTTTGTTCAGTTCTTCCGGGTCGAGGTATTTCTCTGATGAGTTTATATCGCCTGTTTCCCAGTAATATCTTTCCCTTTGTATGTCACCATTGTCATGTGGTAATTCCAGGGGACGGCAGTAGTATTCTTCATGGGAGTTTGCGATGCACGGCTAATAACCACGGGCTCAATCAGTCTTCGGGAAATTATTTACCCCCGCGCCACATACATCTCTTTCGGCACGTGTATTTTTGGGCCATCGTTATTGCCTTGTTGAATTGTAACCTTCTAGGAGGGCTCAACACACTTTGTTCCTTCCTGGGTGCCTTGGGGACGTAAAGAACAACGTCTTTAGAGGGTCCCCTATTTTCTCTGCCTCAGCCTTCTCGGGGTCCTGGGAGACAGGGTTACACTTCTTAATCTCTTTGACTGGTTTGGGTGCCGACTTGGGCTTTCTTTCCACATCTGTGATGGAGATGATGGCCTTTAGAGCTGGATCAAAATCATGGTCCTCATAAATCATGCCGATGACGGGCCCATGATTGTAAGTGGGTAGTGGATTGTTCGTCACATTGGGAGCTTCTTCGTCCCTTAACACCACTTTTTTTTGTTCTATAAGGTTTTCCACGGTCCTTTTGAGGGTCCAGCAATCCTCCGTGTCGTGCCCCTCTGCTCCAGAATGGTAAGCACAACAGGTACCCCATCTATATGATGGTGATTAAGGATTCTGCCCGTTCGGAGGTACGGGTTGCAGGAGTCCCATCTGGACCAACTTTGGGAAGAGGCTGGAATACGGCTCTCCGATGGGAGTGAAATTAAGTCTTCTTGGTAGTTCTCAGGGATAGGCATTGTACGGGTAGTTGTTTTGAGGAGGGCGTGGATTATATGGAGCTGGGGGACGATGGTTATTTTTTGGAGGTGGAGTTCTATTCTGATTGTATTGTTGTTACGACCTGGGATGTGGCTGAGCGTTCATTACCGCATAGGGAAAAGGGCGCGTAGCATAAGTTGCGTCTTGGTGAGGATATTAATGTTGGGAAGCTTTGGGAAATGGACGTGGGTAATGTCGAGGCTTCCTGACATCGGAAACCATCATGGCCCCTTCTTCTTTCTTTTTCATGTTGGCTGCACTCCCGGATCCGTTTTGGATGGCCTGAGAGGTTTCTCTTATGGCAGATTGGCTCAGGATACGACCATTTTTTAGACCATTCTCCACCATTTCTCCAATTTTGATTGCTTCCACCGCAAATGGTTTGCCCATGGCGGACATCATATTTTGGAAGTAATCAGCTTCATTTTCTTGTAGAAAGATGTTGACCATTTCGACCTCATCCATCGGAGGTTTGACCCTGGAGGCCTGCTCGCGCCATTTGATGGCGTACTCTCTGAAACTCTCTGGGGATTTCTTTTTGAGATTTGATAGAGAGTTCCTATCGGGAGCGATGTCCATATTGTATTGGAATTGCTGGACAAAGTCTCGTGCCAGGTCATCCCATATGTGCCAGCGGGATATATCCTAGTCCATGTACCATTCTGATGCAATCCCCGTCAGGCTTTCTCCAAAATATGCCATGAGAAGTTCCTCCTTCCCACCTGCTCCCCTGAGCTGGTTGCAGTACCTTTTCAGATGGGCTATGGGGTCCCCATGTCCGTCATATTTTTCAAACATGGGGTTTTTAAACCCGAGAGGCAAATGGATGTGCGGGAACATGCACAAGTCTGCATAGGAGACACTTTTCTACCCGCTCAGCCCCTGTATATTTTTGAGGCTCTGTTCAATACTCTTCATTTTTTGAGTTATTTCTTCATGCTCGAGGCTTTTCTTATCCTGTTCCAAAGTGACCTCAGGCTGAGTTTGTTGGGGATATGCATTGGGAGTAGCATGAGCAGTATCCTGATGGACAGATGATGTTTGGAATATGAATGATGGCGGCTCGAAACTTGGCCTAGAGATAGTTGGTGGAGCCGTGGCGGAGATTGGTGGTGCACTGAAGATGTTGGAAGAGTCACCAAAAAACAAAGCCTGGGGGCAAACCTCAGAAGGCCTTCTGGCAAAGTGAGCCGACATAGTTGGATATCCAAATGGAGTGGCTGGGTAGCTTATGGGGGTGTTGGACATCCCGCCTGCCCTGGGGATTATCTCTGGGAAACCCGGGATAGTACTGGGTTGTTCCCTACCATTGGACCATGCGTCCCACATTTCCAGCATGCGGCAACGCAGAGTCCTGTTCTCCTCAGTTGTTGCTAACTCAGATGTTGGGATGGCTGGATTTAGGTCTTCCACGGAAGAGTTGACGATTGGCAAGTGACTTTTAGACGTCATTTCTATGCTCCCTTTTGATCTAGTGAAGTAAGGATGGGAAGCCAGGTTACCGCAAAACCAACCACCTAAAAATACCTTTTGGATCGAACCAATAAAATGTTAGGTTGAAACATTTATCACATAGGCAATCGCACGTATGGGGTAGGCAATGCACCTGAGCAATTTAAATGTTTTTCTATATGTTTTTGAAATAGTTGAGTACTTCATCCCGACTTTATCTCTCGGTTTTTTTTCTTTTTATCATTCTTGCCCTTCCTTTGTTATTGTTTCCGCTCTTTTATTCCTCACTCGATTTCCTTTCTTATGGTTATCATCGAATCATATGTGGATTTCCTACAAATCACGGCACCGCATGAATCAGATCATCACGTAGTTCATGCTAGAAAAACCCAAAGGACATAAATGAATATTTTTTCTAAAAGCTTCATTCTAAAATTTTTATTCATTAAATAAAACACTTCTGATTACAGAAAACATGTAGCCCACTTTTGGAATTTTAGAGTTTGGAAAACAGACTCGACACATATTTTCTAAAAATATAAAAACTACTGTGGAATCAGGCATGAATACGACTAGAAAAATGAAATATAGACTCGAAAAACATCAAAAATACATCAGTGCTTCTGTTGCTCCAGGGGCCAGTGGGGCATCATTCGGCCTTGCCACGGGCCTGCGTGCTATGTCTTGTTGGAGGTNTGGCATCTGGTGACGATGTAGTCAGCTATCTCTTGGACCCTTCGCCTGATGATACCCTTTTCTTGAAGCAGGCGCCCGATTTGCTGGGATCTCGCCTCTAAAGTCTGGGAGTCTTTGTGACTCTGCTCTTTCCATTGTTGCAACTCTTTTTCTAACTGAGCCATCATGGCATAACACTGTTCCCTCTCTGTCTTAAATCTTTTTGCCTGTTTGGCCATTTCGTTCTCGAGGACGGCCATCTTTTCCTTCAAGCCTATGACTTCCTGGTCATATTTCTTTTTTAATCTCTGGACAAACTCTGTTCTTTGTTTTTCACTTCTTGTTAATCTTGCCCGAACTCTGGCCAGTTCTTCTTCAGCTTTATCTAGATCATTCCCATAGCTGCACACTTTATGCCTCAAGCTATTGATAAGCCTTTCATCAGTTATGCTTCTCTCTGAGTTCTCAGCAGCTATTTTTAATTCCTGTATCTGGGCCCGGAGAACTTCATTTTCTTGGGCTAATCTATTTTTCTCCCCTTCAATTGTGGCACTACGTAGAACGTTTTCAAATTTGACTTCCCTGACCTAGGCTTCCAACTTGCTTATGGTGGCTCGGTAGTTGTTTTCCTTTTCTAACCAAACCCAATGCTCTTGTGTTTGCTCGGTGAATTGTTTCATGTGGGGTCTCTTTGCGGGTCGTTCTTGCTCTTGATGCTCCCTGCCTCTTATGCCATACCAAGAAGTGTAGGTAGGCTCCATTTCCCCTTTGGATAAGTCTCTCACCCGAGTTTGAGGTTCTAAAAACCTGCACTCATTCCAGATTTGACAGACCCTGCCTTCAGGAAATGCAACTCTCGGGCGTAACTCAATGGCTTGTGGGCTTAAATTCTCGTCATGGGGAACATCCTGTTGTCTCCCCAACTAGTGTATGACCCGGTGTGGGGCATATGGCTGAATGCTTCGCATGCCCATTAACAGGAGATAGCAAACCTCAGCAGACATGTTGATAACATCGCCGAAAGGGAGTCACCCANCTCAGGAAATTTGTGGCCTTTTACCCGAGTACCATGTTCCTCGATGCAATTCAAACCGGTTAAGCCGTAGTTCATGTAGCCTGGGCGGTGACAAGGGTGCTCGATCAGCCAGATTTGTAGAAGCAGGTTGCACCCCTCAAAGAACTTTCCCCTAGATTGGCAAACTGTCAGAGCACGATAAATCTCGGATAAGACCATCGGTATAAGTGTGCCATTGGATTTTTTTATCATGAAATCTGCGATTCCCACAAGCCCGATGTCTATGCATCTGTCACTTCTTGGGAAAATCAAGGTGCCCAAGAATGCTACCACAAAAGCTAGCCCCCGGCGGGCTTCCCATTTAGCCTGATCTTTGTGAGTTAGACCAGTGTTGTTAGCCTCATAACCCTGGGGATATCCATAACGTCTGTAAAGAAAATAGAAAGTGCAGAAACATTCGGATAGGTGTGGGTCTAGGACGTCACGACTAATGTTCAACAGATCCAAAAACTTATGTGGAGTCACCGCCCTGGGTGCCACTGGGTACCGACTTCTAAGATTGTCATTGAGACCAGCATACCCTGTTATTTCCTCTAGAGTGGGAGTTAATTCAATGTCTGAAAAGTGGAATACAATGTGGGCGGGATCCTAAAACGGTACTAGAGCCTCGACGATGTCCAACCTCGGCTTGATTTTTAAAAGACCAGTAAGTCCCCCTAAAGCTTTCATAACAGACTTTCTACTGGCTTCCCCCAACTCGCTCCACCACATATGGAGTCCTAGAGGGATTTCCTCGACTGCCCTGAAGGGGATGTTTTCAACTGTATTCACCCCGCACATTCGTTTTTTGATTAAAACAGAAAAATTTTGAAAAGTGTTATTTTTGCAAAGGGTTTTGTAATAAAGAAAAATGGACCATCTTTGCGAATACAGACCTTTAATACTTCGGGTAGGAAGTTTTTTAAGGTTGTGTTTGCGAATTGGGTCGAAAATTAAAGACAAACCACAGGCAGCCACTTTTGCAAAAAACAGCCTTCCGGCGCCCCTCTTGGGTAATCAAGCTATAATGGCGTCGCCTAATTTTATTTAGGGCTATATCCTTTTGATTTTGAAAAATAGAGTTGGACCCGATGAGAGTTGCCTACGTATCCCACACATGTGAGAATCAAACAATGCGAGTTGCGAGTTCGGAAATCTTGACTGATTAAAAAGTATACACCTACTCATTTTGTTTTGGAATATTATTTTCAGAAAGTTTGGCAGAGTTTCGGGATAAATGGGGATTTTTCAAAACAGGGTGAATTTTCTATCCTACCGCACTCTTGGTTTTTCTGTTCGTCTTTTATTTATTTATTTTAGCCGGTCAATACACAAGTTGAAACAAATAAATGCATACGTAACAAGTAAGATGTATCAGGGTAGTCTTTCATTTCGGGTACACTTGTCCTAGACGGACCCAACCCTTGTGTTGAGTCCGCTAAGTCAAATGCACATGATGCAGATAACCGTTCCTACTAGGGATCCGGCATGAGGCTATGTTATACTAAGTTTAAACCCTGGGGTTTTGTTCTAGACCAGGCTTACCCGAGCGGACAGCTCGAGCCGAGGTCGGGGCAGCATACCGGGAATACAGAAGCTTCACCGTTGTCCGTACCTCGTTCAAAAATTTGGATATTACTCTAACAGAAAAGAAGTCACACGAAGTGCACACTTCCCAGATGATTTAGAAGACTCAGAGATAAGAAGGGTTTCAGCAAAGTTTATATACAGTTCAGATAATATCAAAGTGGTAAAAAGAGACATTTAGCTCGTTAGGTTTAAACATGTAAAAGTTAGATAAGGAAGCCAAATAAAACAGTTTATTCTAAGCTCGAATTCTTGAACCCTGAACCAGAGATTCTGGGTTCGGTCCCCAGCAGAGTCGCCAGAGCTGTCACACCTCATTTTCGCTACCCCTGATTAATGAAGGGTAATAAGGGAGTTTTTCCAATTAAAGTGACATTATTCGGTTTTGGGACTTATTATTATTTCAGAGTCGCCACCCGAATTTTTGACGATGCTCCGGGACACCGTTTTGTTTTAAAAATCCCAAACCGAGGAAATTTGACTCTATTATGATTTGTCTGCGACCAGAAATCCGAGTAAGGAATTCTGTTAATCCGGGAGAAGGTTTTAGGCACTCCCGAATTCCGTGGTTCTATCACGGTCGCTTAACTATTAATATTTGGCCTAATTATCTAATTATTTACATATTTTAAACCTATTGTGCTTTTTAGCCTTTTTCACTTTTTAGCCGCTTTTAATTATCTATGGAGTTATTTTGGAACAAGTCACGATGGCGTACACTTGTCATTTTTTGGTACATTGCAAACCGTGCCACAAGAAATGCACCCGCGATTTATAACATGTTTATTTTAATTATTGTTCGGAGTTGTGGTCGGGGGCATGAGTTGCCACACCGGAGTGAAGATTACATAGTCGCGACTATGGTCGTGACAGTTAAAATGTTTATTTGAGGCAATATTCGATTATTCTCTATGTTTTATCATTTTAATCTAAAAGAGGTATTTTTAGCATATAGGATATGTACACAGTCATCTAAGATTACGTTTACTATCCTAAAGGACAAATGTTTGGGTTATGGCCATGTTTAGCCCAATTTATCAATTACCCTTTGGACAAATCCTAGTTTAAGCTAATTATGTAAGCAAAGGTTTGTACAATTCAGCTGGATATACTAGATTAAGGAAATCAAAGGGTGCAAACAGAAATATTGATTCACGATTTTTAAACAAACACTCGGAAGTAGATTTGAACATTTATTGTTGTTTTCAGCTACTAAAAGATGCTATACTCTCATATTTTCAACATTCATCATATCCGAGATAAGTGTTTTTAGGTAAATCACAAAGTTTCATGGAAAAAAAGGTTCTCACAGTAACGTTTGAAATTTTCAGACCGATTAGTTTTGGTACTAAAATCGCACCAACTTTAAAAAGCATTTTTTTTTTAATTTCAATTGGATCATAATAATCAAATTCCTAACCCATGAAACGTTGTATTAACGTTTTAAAATATACAACCCTGGAGCTTAGGGTTTTCATACTTTTCAAGCCCAATAGCCTGTGTTCAGGCTATTTTAAGCCTTGACATGCTATTTTTAGTAGCCTGACCCATTTCTAGATACCAAATTAACCAAAATAGCATATTAGAGTCCAGTTTTCACTTACAATAATTCTGGAACTAAATAAATACATTTTCTCCTTATATTAATGTTCAACTAAAAAAAGTACAGATTCAAGGTTCTAGAAGATTAACATAAAACCTTACCATCTCTAAAATTGTATAAACACTAGGTTTTTGTAATATATATACATACTAATTTTGGAAACTGTAAGGCAATAGATATACATTCCAGTTCCATTTTACAATGATTCCAAAATGAATAAATACATCTTATTCGACTAAAAATAAAGATTTCGAATAAAAACTGCATGAAGGTTAAAAGAAAGAGGAAGAGAAATATATCCCTACACAACTGCTCCTTGAAACCTTTTGTTTTGACTGGAACATCCAGCTTCTGCTTGTGATGTTCTAAACAACCAAAAAAAACAAACAAAAAAAAACATTTTTTATGCATTTTTTCATAGAGTGAACCTGACCATAAAGAAGGTCAGATTCAACTCCAATAATGCCAATCAATTAGAAACTTAACATTTTGTCCTTTTCATATAACCTATATTAGAAGATACTTAAAAAAATTTCAGCAAGCGTTCACACACATCCTAACACAAGATTTGCATACAAATTTAAACAAAGAAACTCAAACAAAACCCAATAGATTTCACACAACAACACAGAACAGAGATTTCAGATATGAAAATTTCATTTATAATAAAGTGTTACATACCTCAAAAGTGAAAAAATAGCAGGGAAAAGATCTAGACCAAATAAAGCCGGGAACTAGAAATTGAAGCTCAACAACAATAAATCCACAGCCAAACCATCAGTAGGAAAGAAAACCCAGAGAATAAATACTTGAATACCCAAAAATCAGCAATACAACTAGTTGTTCCGGAGAAAAACACAGCTAAGAAGAAATCCACATTTTCAAACTGTTTTTTACACGCATCTTACAGTACATTTTCTTTCTATTTTTAAGGTAATTGTGATGTATTTCAGAGTAGCATTTCAGTATGCATAAGTCTATTTTTAAGAGATAGAGGGTGTGTGAAAATGTTTCTAAAGTCTATGTGGAATTCTCTAAAATATGTGTAGGAACTTGTGTCTTTTAGAGGTACAAAGGTTCTCTCCGTCTGTGAGGCTGTTGAATATCATAGCCTATTTATAAGGGGATTTAGGACAACATCTTTTTAGCATATTCCTTGTCTAATTGGGCTGAAAATAGTACAGCTACAGCTGTCATACCTTATCCTATTGGACAGTTGTACCCTTCTAGAACATTCCAATTGATTTCAGCCCTTATCCCCTTTTGAAGTTACGGTTTTTACACTTAAAAAATCTGATTTTCTGATATTTTCCTAATTCTAGAAGCTTCTTGGATTGTTACACCTAAGATTCTTCAATTGGAAGTCCTATATTACGCCTTAGTGTCCTTAAAATTACTCTTTTAGTAATTAAGGATTAGGTTATTAGCTTATTAAATGTTAACTAATTTTTATCCTAATTGAGTGATTAACTCAATAATTAACCTTAATAAAGTTGGTTAGGTTAATTATTAGGTGATTAGTTTTAGAGCTAGTTATTAGAAAATTAGAGAGTTAGGTTACTACTTCCTGTAACTCTGAATATATATGCTAGGACAAGGGTGAGACTTACTGGACTAGTAACTGATTAGTAATAATTTTATAGGAAATTGAGAAAACCTAAGACTAAATCATTTTGAGTTATTCAACAACCAACACATGAATTCGAGGCTCAACAATACACAGAGACTAAAAACAAACTATGGAACCTAATCCAATTAGTATAGGAATCAAAAACTATGCAAATCATAATTCAAGATTTTCAGGAACTAAAAAAAACCTAACTTATTAATCAGTATTCATAACATGAACTTATCCCTAAGATGACAAATAAAGAAAACATGATAAACTCAAAGATTCAGTAAGTCTAGCAAGTAAGACAATCCTGAGTTCAAATTTATGATCATGATGGCCTAGGCAGAATTTAATCTAGGGGAAAACAGTCGAACAAGATGAGCCGAAAAAGGAAAGGAAATCTAAGATTATATACTAACATTTAATTAAATCACATGGGTTTCAAAACAGTGTTCAACATATCAATTCACACCAAACAAAAAATCATAAACTAGAAAACCCATTTTCAAGAAACTAAAGTAGCGAATCCTTAACAATGTTCAAATGAGAAAAAAGAAAAAGAAGAAAGAGGTTAAAGGGGCACCAGTAGGCTAACACGGGGTTTTGGTCGGACTCCGGTGAGTTCAGAAGTGACTTCAACTTGCATGAATTGACAGCTCTTGTCAACAGCCATCGATTCATGTGATTCTGAGTCACAGAGTCTTGGGAAATCGTCCGCTACCATTTTAGGGTTTTGAGCCTTTTTCAGATCTGAAATTGTTCATTGGGTGATATATTGGGGAAATAAATGGTAGGACGGGGTTGGGGAGAGCAAGGAGGTCAACTAGTGAAAATTTGGGGCCATTTGTTTGAGCTCTGCCGCCGGTAGGAGATTTATGGCTGGCGGAGCAGGGTGGTGGACGGCGGAGCCGATGAGATGAGAGAGAAAAGAGAGACGGGTGGTGGGGGGTAGACTTGAAAAATGAGGTTAGGGGGTGTAAGGACACATTTATATTAATTATGTAACTAGTTCCCAACCGTTGGATCAAAAGAGATCAACATATGGGATTGATCTTAGCTTAAACGGGGCCGTTTTGGTGGTGTTGGGGCAGGCCGGGTGGGCTATGGGATTTGGGATTGGTTTTTTGAGTGTATAGAGATAAGGACTGGGCCTGGGTATTTCTTGGCCCAGGTCCGATTTAATCCTCTTTTTAAACTAATCTAAACTACTTAATTAATTTAAAATAACTTAAAACTCCACTAAAATATATTAATTAATTCTAACTTAGTCTAATTAGAGATTGATTGGTAAATAAATTAAGGGTGAAACAATTAATTTTACACTCATATATTTTAAAAGAAAAAAGTCAATTTTCACAATTTGTTCGAAAAAATGACTAAATTTAGCAGTTAGTTATTAAAACTACATTACATCAAATACTCATCATCCGTTTGTTATTTTATTCAATCAATTACCCATAATGAATATATTATTCCTTGATAATAATGATGCGCCTAATTACGCAAATTTAAATAATTTTAAAGGACGAATTATGAATATGCAATGCAAAATAAATTCACAATTAACACTAAAATTCAACAAAAAATTGCGAAACTAATTTATTTTATTGAATTTGTAGGAGTATATGGTGGGTGAAAAACCACATCCTCACAATAATGGCCCAGAATTCATAGGCTCGCAAATCACAGAATTTTTCGAAATTCTGAAAATCAAGCGGATCACTTCAACGCCGTACCACCCCGTGGCTAATGGTCAAGCTGAGTCAACGAAGAAGGTCATCATCAACAAGCTAAAGAAGCGGCTGGATAAAGCCAAAGGAAACTGGCCTGATGAGTTACCAGCGGTACTATGGGTATACAGAACAACTTCAAAAATAGTCACGGGAGAAACTCCGTTCGCACTTGTTTATGGCTCAGAAGCCTTAATACCTATAGAGATTGGCGTACCAAGCATAAGGTTTTCAACAGCCACGGGGGGAGAAAATGACGATGAATTGAGTACCAACCTGGACCTGCTCGAAACACGGAGAGAAGCAGCATTGATACGGTTGGCAGCTCAAAAACAAATCATAGAACGTTATTACAACCGTAATTCTCATCTCAGGTACTTCAAAATTGGGGACTTCGTCCTCAAAAAAGTCTTTCAATCAACGAAAGAAGCAGGTCCAGGAAAGCTAAATCCTAACTGGGAAAGACCATACAAAATTCGAGGCATAGTTGGGAAAGGCGCCTATGAGTTGGAAGCTATGGACGGCAGAGTTCTACCAACAAGTTGGAACACCATCCACCTAAACAATTATTACTTCTAAAAGAAAAGAATACCTCCC
>ML416428.1:0-16817 GCA_005239525.1 Nicotiana knightiana | reverse complement strand
TTTACTAACTTTTTTAGATGATAGGCATAAAGATAACCCATCACCAGATGATGATATTAGACCTGCAAATATGCGAGGAAATAACAAGAATTCCCGGTCTAGGGTTAGACTTTCTGATGGACATTTTAAAAGGGTTAAACAGTCATCATCTAAAAAACTATATACCTTCGAGTCCGGAATGTTTTTCCTTTTTAGGAAAAGGACAACAAGAAAGGAATAATCAAGTGCTCGAGATTTTATTCTTCAAAGCTCAAACGCTTGGGGGACTATACAGTATGGAAGGCTAAGACGAAGCAAAGAAGACTATCAAAAAGTCCAAAGCTCGAGCCTAAAGACCCATCTACCCAACGAGACAAGTGACATGAGCAGAATCGAAAGAAATCAGAAGAACCATCCAAATACAAAGCCTAATGCAAAAAGCAAAAACCTTCGAATATATTCAGGTTGAAAAGTAAAATATTAGTCACGAGAAAGAAATGTACATCTTTATACTTATCCAAAGCTGTTGTAACAAAAACAGTTAGGGGTAAAAGATCATCATCAATGTACTCATTCAAAAAATTGTTCTCAAATAAAACAGTTATGGATGAATGATCTAAATCCTTGTATTTGTTCAAGAAACTGTTATCAAATAAAAATAGTTACGAATAAGAAAACATTTCCCTCGTACTTATTAGAAAACTGTTTCCAAAACAGTTGCGGGTAAAAACCTCAATCTTTATAAAAATTGTTACTAGTAAAAAATAGTTGTTTCCTTGTATTAATATAGAAAAACTGTTACCTATGAAAAACAGTTACGAAATACAAGAGTATATCAAATCTGTTAAACAAAAACAGTTGTAAGCATGAGTTTTAGACGATAACCAAACACATGCAAAATGTCATGGAAGTTCAAACAAAAAACATTCCTTGGAAACATTCTTAAACATGTGTAAACTTCCTACCACTCTATTGCATTATCATGAAGTTGAAACGTCTTCTTCATGCCAATTATAAAGGGTCCTCTTCCATAAACTATGCCTATCACAAAAGGCACACATTTAATATGACACCGTGCCTATTACAAAAAAGGTACGAGTAATCTAAAGCATTCCATATGCAAAACTCGAAGGTGAAATTAAAACCTCGAAAAATGAAGCATGCAAAAGACTTAAATAGTAAAATAGAAACTGAACAAAAGTCGAACTAAATTTATATATTAAAACGGCTAAAACTAAGTATTAACTTATACTTAGCCATATAAAATTTTTTACATTGTGGTGCACCTAAGTTGTCATTTGGGGACTTTAAGGAAATCCAAATTTATCCCCGATGGGACTAGGGATAACCACCAATTGATACAAAGAAAAAAAAAAAAAGGAATAAACCAACTAAATTTCTTGAAGAGGTGGGTTGACTTCACTAGCAGAAGGGATGGAAGCAACTGGGGATGAAGAGGCATAAGCGGCTGGAATCTCACCATCAGGTGAAGAGAGGTTATGACCTTGTTGAGCCTTCTCCATGGCTTCCTTAGTTTTAGCTATTTTAGCACTAAGGTCAAAACTCTCTTGACTCATTTCCATCAATGTGTCAAGGCGAGAATTCATATACGCCCAGCTCACATCGACATCAGCCACCTCTTCCAGATCTTCATAATCCTTCGCCCATACTTTAAGCTCAGCTCTCAATCTTCTAAAGCATCCATGTCAATCCTTAGGCTATCGTACTGTGCTTTCCAATTATCAACATCAGCCTGCAACTCTTTTGTCTCTTGGTCCGTGTTTGAAATCCTCTTCATAAGCTCCATGACTATAAGTTTAATCTACAAGAAATAAACCAGTCAGATATGGTAAATTTCATATACGAGAGTGAAAGAGGATAACTTGCATCATACCTTAAAAGAAGTATGCATGACCTCATTGGCCCATGTAAGAGCACCGTGGCTGGCTAGCTTTACTTTCTCAGAGGGACCTATCAAAGGCTTGAGTCACACTTTGGGCTCACCGTTTTCTTGAAAAGATTCCCCTCAGCCGGGACCTCTATTACCACCTGCCGCATCTCTCTACTGGAAGACCCTACTTCCCTAGCGGTAGGCATGGAAGCAGGGAGAGATGGAACATCAATAGGCACGGAAGGTTGAGGAGCTGGAGAAGCCACAGGAAAAGCAGCAGGCACGGAGGGTTGAAGAGTAGAGGAAGTTACGGGCAAAGCAACAGAAATATCCAGAGGAACGGATGAGACGGCTTCTCTCAAAGAAGCAGGAAAGACCGCAGCCAACGGGACATCATCAGGAGCAAGATCAACACCCTCATGAATAGGGGAATGTGAAACATCACCAGGGATCGGGGGCTCAATCACTGACATAGAAGGCAAGGCTAAGGGTGTAATCTCATCATCTAAGACTACCCGCCTTCTTCCTGGCCTATGCACTAAAGCACCTTCTTCTTCTTCTTCTTCTTCTTCTTCTTCTTCTATAGAACGAGACTCACTAATCTTCCTCTTCGAGAAAAATTAACCAACAATAATTTTTTGGGCCTGAGTGAAGGACATCTTCGGGATAGATGAAGCATACACCCCACGAGCAGAGAACCCTATTAAAAGGGAAAAAGTTAAACGACAAAAAAAGAGACTAGAGTAAGGAAAGAAGCAAGAACAAGAGCTTCACTTACCGTGGGTCTTTACTTGCCAACCATACCTCCCGGCGAGGTACTTCCAAGATCTCTCTTCTGAAGGAGCAACGGACAACAATTTTTCTTCCCAATCACGAATACCGGAGAGATTCTCAACAGTATTCGTGATTGCTGAAAGAAGAAGAAACAGACACGGTGTTTATAAAACGTCTCAAGTCAAAATGAGAAAAAGTAAAATGTGAGCTAGAGAATACTCACGTGCGCGATTCCACTTCTTAGGGAAGGGAAGATTTTCTTTACCCACTAAACCCACAGTGGGTACAGCGAGGTACCAACCCCTATCCTTATCATCTCCGGGGGTTACCAGCACTCTTTTGCTTCTAGTAGTCAAAGTAAAAACGCCTTCACGAAATAAGGTAGGAGAGTAGAGATGAAAAAGATGGTTGAACATAAAAGGAACCGAGGCTAAAGAAGCCAAACTCCTAAGACATGCGACAACTCGCCACACGAGCAGACCAACTTGTCCCAAGCAGCTATTGAAAAAAGGGAAAAATTCAATTATAACTGGGTCAATGGGGGCTCTAAACCCTAGAGTAAAAGGATACGTATAAAAAAAAGAATATCCCGTCTTGTAAGACGTTATTCTTTGATTGTTGTTCGGAATATAGACAGGAAAGTCATACCTCGAAAAACACTCCCTACGAACAAGAGGAATCTGACCCTCACTTATAAGGGTTGAATATCTTTCGACACTTTCAAGAGAAGAAGATTGGTCTACAAGAACTTGAATATCCCTAGCAAAAACAAACTCAAGAGGGATAATTTCATCAACTCCATGTTCACGAAGGCGTTCACCTCTACCTCTAGACAGAGACCGAGAAACCCTAAACCTTGGAGAAACTAGAGATCTAGTGGAAGAAGAAGGAACTATCTGAGGAGAAGAGGAGCCCCTCGAAGTAGTGGATCCTAGACTTCTAAGTCTACCACCCCTCGACTCCTAGTCAGAGCAGAAGATGGCGTTAAAGTTTCAATATCAACTACTCCTTGAGGTTGGTTTGAAGAAGACATGTTTGCAAAGGCAAGAAGAAAGTTCTTTACAAAAGACAAAGTTAGAAAGTGTTTCGTGGAAGCAAAGAAAAGAAGAAAGGTATTTATACCTGCGGACAACCGTCAAACATAGGAAAAAAAGAAAAATAATGATGAAAATTTATAATTGAAGATGTCACTTCGGGACTGGAACAGCCGCAAAAAGCCCTAAAAGGTGTCGAATAAACGTAGAACCAATCTGAAAAGGACACGTGGTACGAGCATTAAATGGAAGTGATAAACGACGCATATGGTGCAGAGAAGGATACAATGATTCGAGGAAAAGAGGCGGCAAAATATTCCCGCCATAAATGAATATCCACTTACCAAATATTAATCGGTAATTATATGGTAAGTGGGGGGACTATCTATTTTTGGTACAAAAGAGTTTCACACGTAAGCCAGCTTTTGACAACTCAGCCAGTCACGTGGACACAGGGTAAAGACAACAGCTGGATGTGATCCTTTTAAGAGGTACGGTACAAAGAGGAACGATTCAGTAAACCCTCATACTTATCAACCACGAGAAACTCAACTTGATCAAAACAGGAGAGAGGCACGGTCAGAATGAATCTAGACAAAGCTACGGGCAGATTCAAAGACCCACAATTGATTACTCGAACGTTATGTAACCATACCCCAATTACCGTTATCCTCTGTAACGCCTCATCAATGTCATAATTAGTCATTAATGAGCAACCATAGCAAGAGTCGTACGTTATAAGAATATCCTATATAAGGAAGGGGAATACAGCTTGTAAAGGCATTTGATTCTCGAATACAATTAACTTCGATTTTCTATATTTCTGCAATATTGACTACTATTCATTTTTCTCCATTACCTTGATTATCAGTAACCCATATTCATCTTTAAAATAAGCTTTAGTCAAAGTTTCTAATTCTTTGGTTAAACAACAGTCTCACATTTGATCATGGTTTAAATAAACTGCTGATAATCCCTGTATTTTTCAACACCTAGAACAACATGCTTTTAGGTAAAACAACTACTGAACTTTTTTTTACAATTCTAGTAATTATTATGCACAATCCCATGCCTAGGCAAGCCTTAGGTAATCAATCTCTTTAAAAACTAGAAGACTATTGCTTTGTGTTTACTGCCTAATAGTTAACAGGTTTTAAAATCAGTAGGCAAACTGAATAGGTCCTACTTCTGTATTTATAAAATTGAAGCTGCATATTTTCTATGTTCTGATTTTCACTTAGACATCATGTTTTAGGATCCTGCTTAATAATACTGCCCTTGTTTGTGTTTGAGACGTGCTGCTTATGTGCATTATCTGTGGAGGTAAATCTAAGCCTCTTAACTGCTTTTTCTTGCATTTATTTGTAAAGTCCTATCTGTTCTTGCCTGTCGCCTAAGATTTTCTCCTTTCAACCTTAGGGGTCTGTCTAGAACTACCTATAGGTAGAGATTCTAATCTCCTCCAGTACCATTAAGAGACGGGTAACAGCACACATCGAGATCGCTAAGCAACAGTCGCTTTAATAAACCGCTAAGGGGTGGGAAAGGGTAGATATGGATATGATGACTTGTGCGCTAATGCAACGTGTAGACACTCTTCTGACGAGTGATTACTGAGCATTGCATTGATGTGATCCTATAGGATAAAAACCTAGGACCCCCTATCCCTTACATATGTGTGTTTAAATCATAACTCTTTCAAAGATTTATATGTGTGCCTAGACTCTAAATTTTTTAAACTTTAGCACATATGTGTGCTTAGACTGCGAAACTTTTCAAAATCTTTTACTTGTTTAAACTTTAACTTCTATTTGCTACTTGTCTAAATTCACAAAGCTTGTTTGGCCGGGAACCACAGTTGTGGACTTCAAGGGGTTCCTAACACCTTCCCCTTGAAGAAATTTCAAGCCCTTACCCTCTCTCTGGTTTATTTAATCTGTGTTTGTAAATAACCTTTAGTAGGTGCCCTAACGCACCTTTAAATCGTTAGGTGGCGACTCTTCAATTTCTTTTCCCTTTTCCCAAGAGGAAACGAGTTGTCCCAACAATGTCGAATACCTTGTCTGATCAAAAAGGGGAGGAAAGAGGGGGGCGCGACAGCATAGCGGCTTTGTTGGGGAGTATCCTAGGCTTTTACCATTTCAAACTTCTTTGTGAACTTGTCTTTACTTTGTTAATACTTGCGACCTTTCCTTTTCCCCCTTTATGTTCCATTAATTGATTATCTCTTTCAAGTATTTATTCCTTTCAGAATCAAAACTGGCATGTTTCTTTTTGTTTTCCTTTGTAACTGCTTTTTGTCACGACCCAATTTCCCTCTGTTAGGTATCGTGTTGGCACCTAATAAAAGGCAAACTAACAGTCTTGATATAGAATCTCAACAGAATGTACAAACTTTCCCAAAACTGGTAGTACAAGTCATAAGCTCTACGAATCTTCTACCACTTCTAGGTAAAACTATTTGGATATAGATACAACAGTGTATGAATAATAAATACAAAGAAGGTGACTCTGACGCCTGCGAACGCAGCAGCAGATTACCTTGAGTCTCCTCGGCAATCATCCACACAACTAATACAACATATACCTGGATCTGCACACAAAAAGGTGCAGAAGTGTGGTATGAGCATACCACAGCGGTGCCCAGTAAGTATCAAGACTAACCTCGGTGGAGTAGTGACGAGGACTAGTCAAGACACCACTTGTCTACAAAATAAGTAACATGAATATAGAAATGACCGAATGTTGCATCTATCTAAGACTTCACGGAATAATTCACAACAATGAAAATATAAAGCGGAAGGAAATTACAGAAATCAATCACGAAACAGTACAAAAATACACAGAAAGATGGACAGCAAAACAATCTGAATCGAAAAGAAACACAACACAATATAGAGAACACCAATAACTCAACTCCACGTCGGTTTGTTCACATCGGGCCTTAGCCATTAAAATCCATAACTAGTAGAAATCTTTAATCAACAGTTCATATGAAAAACTTTTTCAAATAAAAATCATTTTAGTATGGAAGGGATTCCTTTGAAAACATACTTTCTCCAAAAGTATATATAAGTATATTTAATAGAGAGAATTACGTAAAACATAGTTTCTTTCAAAATACGAAACTTCCCAAAGATGTTTTCCTAATAAATGACTTCCAAATATCATTTTAGGCAAGACTAGTGCTTTTCAAATATACCTTCGATGTAAAAGCCATTCAAGTATAATCATTTCAAAACCATTGCTTTTTCAATAATACTTTTCAATAACATCTTGATAAAAATCTCCTCAAGATTTATCCACCAGAACACAGTCCGTAACTCAGAAATTTCCATGCAGTACAGGAGGAATATCAAATCTTGCCAATAAATGAAATAAGAGATCAATAGGAATATCCAAATCTAGAACAACGTAATAAGATGCAAAGACAAGTGCACGGCATCACCCTTCGTGCTTTTACTCTCGTCCTCGCAAAAACAAGTGCACGGCATCACCCTTCGTGATTTACTCTCATTCTCACCAAAACAAGTGCTTGGCATCACCCTTCGTGCTTTACTCTCATTCTCACCAAAACAAGTGCACGACATCACCCTTCGTGCTTTACTCTCAAAACATGGCACGACATTATCCTTCGTGCTTAACTATCATAACATGGCACGACATTATCCTTCATGCTTTTATATCATAACATGGCACGGCATTATCCTTCATGATTTAATATCATAACACGGCACGACATCGCCCTTCGTGCTTTTACACTCTCATCCTCACAATACACGGCATCACCCTTCGTGCTTTACACTCTTCCTCACCCAAATCATATCAAGAACAACAGTTTGGCAAGGAAAAATCAACAATATGACCCATAAATTACCACATCCCGGCAAGGGAATCAACAATATAAAAAATATCATTAACAGCATAACCAGTAATAGAAATCACAACATCCCAGCAAGGGAGTCAACAGTACAAACAATATCATTAACAACATAAACAGTAATAGAAACCATAACATCCCGGCAAGGGAAAAAGCTACAACCAATCTCACCAAAATAGTTAACTTCACGGAATAACACTTCGTTTAAACAAAGGCCCAGTAATAGGCAACATCAAGGAAATACCTATAACATAAATGTCTAACGATTAGACCTAAGTAGCACTTAAGGGAATAGTCATATAAATCACAATGTAAGACTCACGGGCATGCTTGACTCCAACGAATAGATGTTCCAACTACGGCTAGTCAACTATAAGGCTAGATGACACTAATTATAGTCAATTATGCAAGTTAGGAAAAAAAATATACCATGATGATAAGAGAAGTAGAATATTCAGTTAAGTCAAGTAAAGTCAAATATCCAATGAAAGAATCCAAAAACAAGTAATTCTAATTTAAACAGGAAGGGATGAAATTAACAACCAAGGATTCAAATGTAACAATTACAAATCATACACAGGTAATATAAGAACCTACAAATCCTAAAAGGCCAATCTAATTGCAAACAAGTCCGAGTACACACTCATCACCTCGCATACACGGACTACAATCAACAAGGAAGACTCAATTCTAAGGGGTAGTTTCCCCCACACAAGGTTAGGCAAGGTACTTACCTCGACTCCAAGAATCCAAATAAAGCTTCTAGCACCGCTTTTCCTTTCGAACCCGACTCCAAATCAATCGTATCTAGATATAATCTAATCAATAACATCAATAAATGCTAAGCAATTCAATTTCAATGCCTAATTATAGATTTCCCAACATTCTTCCAAAATTTCCAAAAATCGACCCCGGGCCCGCTTGGTCGAAACATGAGGTTCGGACCATAACCCGATCACCCATTCACCCACGAGCCCGAATATATAATTTATTTTGAAATCCGACCCCAAAACAAGGTCAAATTCCAAAATATTCATAAAGCCCTAACTCTACCCAAAACCCCCAATTTCTACCTTTGATTTCATGATTTTAGGCCTAGAATCTAATAAATGGCCTAATTCTCGTATTGGTTTTTGTTTTGGGTATTTAAAATAGATGCGCGAAAAATGCTCTCCGCGTTTGCGGGCCCCTGGCCACGTTCGTGGAGGTTTAGATAGTCTGGCCTAAGCATTCACGTTTTTGGGGCCGCGCGTTCTCACAGGGTAGTTGACACCCAGCTCCCTAGGACCCCCTCTAGACCTATGTGTTCGCGACTTACCCTCCGCGTTTGCATAGCTCACTCTGGCCCCCACTCCGCACTGTCTTAAAACTACCCTAACCCTAACCCACTCATAACCTTGTGCGTTCACTCTCCCTTGAGTGCGTTCGCATAGGATAAACACCTGGACACCAGAAACTGACTATTACACTAGATTTTTCTATGTTTTCACACCCCGACACCTACCCAAAACTCACCCGAGCCCTCCGGGCTCAAAACTCAATATGCACACAACCTCAAAAATATCCTACAGACCTATTCGAATAATCAAATCATCAAAATAACATCATAAACATCGAATTAAACCCCAAAATCAATGAAATTTCTCAAATCTTCTTTAAACATCCAGTTTTTCATTTAAGGTCCGAATCACATCAAACTAAGTTCGTTTCCTACCAAATTTCACAGATAACACATAAAAGACATATTGAATATGTTCCGGGATCCGAAACCATAATATGGGCCCGACATCACAGGTTTCACATCAAATTTCATTTTAAAAAACCTTTATATTTTTCAGAAATAATTTTCCTTAAAAAATCATTTCTCGGACTTGGGACCTCGGAATTCGATTCCGGAGATATGCCCAAGTCCCATATTTTCCTACGGACCCTCCGGGACCTTCAAATCAGGGATCCGGATCCGTTTACCAAAAATCGTTGACTGAAGTCAACTTTATTCAAATTTCTAATACAAAATTATCATTTTTGTCAGTTTTTCACATAAAGGCTTCCCGGCTACACGCTCGGGTTGCGCACGCAAATTGAGGTGATATAGAAGGAGGTTTTTGCGACCTCGAAACATAGAATTAACTAGAAATATACGGGATGACCTTTTGGGCCATCACATTCTCCCTCTCTTAAGCAAACATTCGTCCTCGAACGTGCCAAGATTCACCTTGAACTCATCCAATCGCTACTGGTATACTTCCAACACATAGCCGTGGGTGATCCCACGTCACCCAACCCACATAAGCCTGATGAAACAATCACAACCGCAATATAGCCTTCACATCACCACCAATAAGCCTCATATCTCTACTTCTCACCCTCTACTCATTTACAAAAGACGCGATTCTAAATCCATATCGGCATTAGCCTCAATCAGTTGCATCAACTCATGACTACACCCACAAGGCACGACCACACAACATAGCACATCACACATAGGCTCAAATAACACTTTTGATCACAATGGTTGCTCGATATCAATTCAACATTGGAAATTAGCCTCACATCTGAAATAACTCTATTCCAAACCCCATAATACTGATAATGATGCAATAAACCGGAAGACTTCTTTATTAAACACCCGAATCACCAAGCCCCAACTAACACCACGAGGCACCCTTCACTGGTTCATCTCAGCTGATAAAATCATAACGCTAATTGAACTCTCATCTCGATGGAGTATCAAATCACAACTCGTAAACAAAACATTTAGGGAAATCACATAAAGCTTACCACGAAGAACAACAAGGACTCACTTCCAGTTTCACCACTATCAAGAATGAAATAACAACGATAGACACGGGCTACTACTCATAGAATCTCCCAACATGAGCAAACACAGAATGGAGTGCAAAACATGGAACTCACCCATAAATGAAACAACAAATAAAGGAACTCGTTCGACCAGCAGAGCTATAATGAAATACAGTTGGTGCCCCTCTGCAATACGTCAAAACATATCTGGGTGATGATATTTGTCACAACGGCCTCTATTTTACCATATGAAACACAACAATGGGTCGGGTCTCCCTCTTAGGGGCCCTCTCCTCACCTGAATAACCTGCTAACACACACCTACCTGAATCCTAGAACAATCTCTCACCTTATGGCTAACATCTCCACACTGAAAACAATCTCCCTGCCGACATGGTTGTGGAAAAACACACAATACAAATCCTCTGAGACCCATGAGTACCTGAAATCCCATGCGAAGCTGGTAATGCAAACTGAACTGGTTGACCCATAAAACTTCTACCGTGTCGTACCTTGCCTCCATAATATGTACCAGTAGATTCCTCCGATCTACGAGGCCTCATTGGCTCCCTGATCTCGTCTGTCCTCTCGCTCCCGGTCCCACGTGCTATCTAACTAGCGAGCGATCCCTACTACCTGCTGAAATGAGGCATCCTACTCTAACTCTCGAGTCCCGTTGAATCGAATATCATGCCTAAATCTCCCAAATGACTCTACGGACTCATCTCCTAACTGAAGAAACAAACCGAAGTGCATGTCTGGCCAACTCACTGAATCTAACGGCATGCTCCAATAATGACATAGCTCTATCGCAACTGCTCAAACTCCACGCGCCGTACATCTTGAAGGAACTGAGGTGAAACCTCCCTCAAAAAATCTCTGAAAACTCAATCCACGCAAGTGAAGATAAGTCGGCCGGGTTACCCCCAACTCATATGCCGCCACCACTGATCAACCCACTACTCTGAACCTGAGACATGACAAAAGCAATCCCCCTCGTCTCCACAATACCCAAAGTACGAAGAATATAGTGACACACCGCAGGAAAACCCTGGGCATTATCTGCCGCCAATCCACTAAAAGATAGAATGGTGGTACTTCCAGTACCTCTCAATCTCAAGGTATTCTTCCTTCGATGCTGCTACCCTAACCATGGCTGAACTGAAACCAGATGTCATGCTGTCATGATAACGGCTACCTGACCAATGTGATCTCGCTGCTCTGGAGTGTAGACGATGGGAGTCTGAACTCTTCCCCTGGTCTGTGAAGTAACTGGTGCACTAGAATCAACCCTGCCTGAGTTGATGTACCACTTATACTCAAAACTCCGTTCAAGTCTCTTGAAGTCCCGGTTAGCAACAGGCACCCCCAGTACCTTTCCCCCAACTAGAACTACTGGTGACTCCTCAACGGATGCTCTGGTAGGCATCTTAACTGCGGCACATGCTCCTTGTTGGCCCTTTTCTCTGACCCTTGCGACACTTGCTTCGGGGTAACATCATCAAGAACTGCCATTCATGTCCTCACCATCCGTGATAGAATGGAACGATAATTTCAAACATCAAGATCAATAAACTCGCACGATAGGAATGAAGGAAGCAAAATTGTCCTAATAGTTTTGTATCCTCTCGAAGATAAGTACAGACGTCTTCGTACCGATCCATAAGACTCTACTGAACTCGCTTATGACTCGCAGCACCTATGAACCTAGAGCTCTGATACCAAATTGTCACGACCCAATTTCCCTCCATTGGGTATCGTGATGGAACCTAGTCTTAGGGACTAGAAAAGCTGAGCAATTACTGCATAACAACAATAATAAAAGGAAAACTAACAATCTTGATATAAAATCTCAACAGAATGTACAAACTTTCCCAAAACCGTTACTACAAGTCATAAGCTCTACGAATCTTCTATCACTTCTAGGTACAACTGTTTGGATATAGATACAATAGTGTATGAATAATAAATACAAAGAAGGTAACTCTGACGCCTGCGAACGCAGCAGCAGATTACCTTGAGTCTCCTCGGCAGTCATCCACACAGCTAATACAATATATACCTGGATCTGCACACAAAAAGGTACATAAGTGTAGTATGAGCACACCACAGCGGTGCCTAGTAAGAATCAAGACTAACCTCGGTGGAGTAGTGACGAGGACTAGTCAAGACAACACTGGTCTATAAAATAAGTAACATGAATATAGAAATGACCGAATGTTGCATCTATATAAGACTTCACGGAATGATTCACAACAATGACAATATAAAGCGCAAGGAAATTACAGAAATAAATCACGAAACAGTACAAAAATACATAGAAATATGGACGGAAAAACAATCCGAATCGAAAGGAAACACAACACAATATAGAGAACACCAATAACTCAACTCCACGTCGGTTTGTTCACATCGGGCCTTAGCCATTAAAATCCATAACTAGTAGAAATCTTTAAACAACAGTTCATATGAAAAACTTTTGCAAATAAAAATCGTTTTAGTATGGAAGGGATTCCTTTGAAAACATACTTTCTCTACATATAAGTATATCTAATAGAGGGAATTACGTAAAACATAGTTTCTTTCAAAATACGAAACTTCCCAAAGATGTTTTCCCAATAGATGACTTCAAAATATCATTTTAGGTAAGGCTAGTGCTTTTCAAATATAACTTCGATGTAAAGTCATTCAAGTATAATCATTTTAAAACCATTGCGTTTTCAATAATACTTTTCAATAACATCTTGATCAAAATCGCCTCAAGATTTATCCACCGGAACTCAGTCCGTAACTCAGAAATTTCCATGCAGTACAAGAGGAATTTCAAATCTTGCCAATAAATGCAATAAGAGATCAATAGGAATATCCAAATCTAGAACAACATAATAAGATAAAAAGACAAGTGCACGATATCACCCTTCGTGCTTTTACTCTCATCCTCACCAAAACAAGTGCACGGCATCACCCTTCGTGCTTTACTCTAATTCTCACCAAAATAAGTGCACGACACCACCCTTTGTGCCTTACTCTCATAACATGGCACGACATTATCCTTCGTGCTTAAATATCATAACATGGCACGGCATTATCCTTCGTTCTTTTATATTATAACATGGCACGACATTATCCTTTGTGATTTAATATCACAACACAGCTTGGCATCACCCATCGTGCTTTTACACTCTCATCCTCACAATACACGGCATCACCCTTCGTGTTTTACACTCTTCCTCACCCAAACAATATCAAGAACAACAGTTTGGTAAGGAAAAATAAACAATATGACCCATAAATCACCACTTCCCGGAAAGGGAGTCAACAATACAAACAATATCATTAACAGCATAACAAGTAATAGAAACGACAACATCCCAGCAAGGGAGTCAACAGTACAAACAAAATCATTAACAGCATAAAAGGTAATAGAAACCATAACATCCCGGCAAGGGAAACAGCTATAACCAATCTCACCTAAACAGTTAACTTCACGGAATAACACTCAGTTTAAACAAAGGCCTAGTAATAGGCAACATCAAGGAAATAGCAATAACATAAATGTCTAACGATTAGACCTAAGTAGCACTTAGGGGAATAGTCATATAAATCACAATGTAAGACTCACGGGCATGCTTGACTCTAACGAATAGATGTTCCAACTACGGCTAGTCAACTATAAGGCTAGATGACACTAATTATAGTCAATTAGGCATGCTAGGAAGAAAAATATACCATGATGATAAGAGAAATAGAATATTAAGTTAAGTCAAGTAAAGTAAAATAGCCAACGAAGGAATCCAAAAACAAGTAATTCTAATTTAAACATGAAGGGATGAAATTAACAACCAAGGATTCAAATGTAACAATTACAAATTATACACAGGTAATATAAGAACCTACGAATCCTAAAAGGCCAATCTAATTGCAAACAAGTCCGAGTACACACTCGTCACCTCGCATACACGGACTACAATCAACAAGGAAGACTCAATCCTAAGGGGTAGTTTCACCCACACAAGGTTAGGCAAGATACTTACCTCGACTCCAAGAATCCAAATCAAGCCTCTAGCACCGCTTTTTCTTTCGAACCCGACTCCAAATCAATCGTATCTACACATAATCGGCTCAATAACATCAATAAATTCTAAACAATTCAATTTCAATACCTAATTATAGATTTCCCAACATTCTTCCAAAATTTCAAAATATCGACCCCGGGTCTGCTTGGTCGAAATACGAGGTTCGGACCAAAACCCGATCACCCATTCACCCACGAGCCCGAATATATAATTTGTAATGAAATCCGACCCCAAAACAAGGTCAAATTCCCAAATATTCATAAAGCCCTAACTCTACCCAAAAATCCCAATTTCTACCTTTGATTTCATGATTTTAGGCCAAGAATCTAATAAGTGTTGATGAAAATGGAAGGAAACAAGTTAAAGATCACTTACGTAAGATGTTATGGTGGGGAAATACTTCAAAAATTACCTAGGAGCTTTGGAGAAGAAGGGGTTTATGAACAATGGCCTAATTCCCGTATTGGATTCTGTTTTGGATATTTAAAATAGCTAGGCAAAAAATACTCTACGCGCTCGCGGGCCTTTGGCCACGTTCGCGGTGGTTTAGATAGTCTGGCCTATGCATTCGCGGTTGTGGGGCCGTGCGTTCGCACAGGGTAGTTTACACCCATCCCCCCAGGACCCCCTCTAGACCTATGCGTTTGCGACTTACCCTCCGCGTTCGCATAGCTTACTCTATACCCCACTCCGCGATCACATCCTAAAGAGTGCGTTCGCACTCGCTTAAAACTACCCTAACCCACTCATAACCTTGTCCGTTCTCTCTCCCTTGAGTGCATTCGCATAGGGTAAACACATGGACATCAGAAAATGACTATTACACCAGATTTTTCTATGTTTTCACACCCCGACACCTTCCCGAAACTCACCTGGGCCCTCAGGGCTCAAAACTCAATATGTACACAACCTCAAAAACATCCTACAGACCTATTCAAGTAATCAAATCACCAAAATAACATCATAAACATCGAATTAAACCTCAAAATCGATGAAATTTCTCAAAACGTTTTTAAACATCCAATTAATCATTTAAGGTCCGAATCACGTCAAACTAAGTCCGTTTCTTACCAGATTTCACAGATAACACATATAAGACATATTGAACCTATTTCGAGCTCCAGAACCATAATAGGGGCCCAATATCACATTTCACATCAAATTTCGTTTTCAAAAACCTTTATATTTTTCAGAAAATAATTTTCTTTAAAAATTCATTTCTCGGACTTGGGACTTCGGAATTCGATTCCGGGCATACGCCCAAGTCCCATATTTCCTAGGGACCTTCCGGGACCGTCAAATCATGGATCCGGGTCAGTTTACCAAAATAGTTGACCGAAGTCAACTTTATTCAAATTTCTAATACAAAATTATCATTTTTATCAGTTTTTCACATAAAGGCTTCCCGGCTACACGACCGGGCTGCGCATGCAAATCGAGGTGAGATAGAAGGAGTTTTTCACGACCTCGGAACATAGAATTAGCTGGAAATATATGGGATGACCTTTTGGGTCATCACACTTTTTCAATTATAACTGTTATATTTACAGCGTTCATAACGTGCAAATACATGACAACATGCTTTTACTACTCATTTATTGTTGCATAAATCATGCTCAACATCATATTCTACTCGTTCCTATACAAATCATATAGCAACACTTGATGAGTGTTTGCACCCTTCCATTTTATATCATCCCTAAATTCGGAAAGGCTTATTTGCGGTAAAACTAGTCGATCAGCGGTGCAGTCACTCTGTTATATTGTGCATGCATCAAGGTCAAACCTAGCCGGGTATACGTGTCATCCGCACGATAGCCCTTTAAGACAGCCTTATCCAAAAGTCCACCGGGTTTTTCATAATCCCAACTGACGCAGTCACGTTCTGTGCATTTATTTGGAGAACTAAATGCATGCATGCTAATCATAAGTGTATAAATAGTCAAGTCTAGCGGGGGTAAGGGTCTAACTTATCTCTTTTTCAGAAAATGAGGCATCAAGTCCCCAGGTTCGGCATGGTCCAAAGAATACCACCACTATTGCTGGATTGGTGGGAAGACCTCTCACCTAGTGACAAAGACTATGTGAAGAGGGTCCTTGGGAACTTTCCCTCTGATCACGCTCAACTATGACTAATAAAAGACTAAGCGGGCGTTGCAATATAATACGGGGTATTATGCCCCGAGTCGATCCCATAGGGAATTTACGTATCAATCAAGTCTTTAGAATACGCAACTCTTACTCAATCAATTCTCTCAAGACTTTTTGAATATAAATTGGTAATGTTTTACTAGTTCTACTGACAATAATAACAACTGACGATTACTAACAATGTGTTGTAAACAATTATGATAAAGGTCTAAGGCTATGGTTTCCCCCAT
>ML416426.1:25196-91469 GCA_005239525.1 Nicotiana knightiana | reverse complement strand
ATCGTATTTAAAGTAACAATACGATACAATACAATAGGTAACGACCATCCAAACAAGCTGTAAGCTGTTACTTTTCTTGTTGTTGTGGTGACAAAAAATCTTCCATTTGTAGAACTTAATTAAAAGAGGAAGAAGATGAATAAAATTGGTGCGGCCATTCAAACATAGGTTATGGCGGGTTTTTTTTAGTAAGGATTTATATTTAGCCAATGTGACGGTGACATGTGGATATTAATTAAATTTTCTTATTTTTCAGGTAAGTCCATCAGTAATAAGGACATTATTGAGCCACTAAAATAACGATAGGAACATTGTTGGCTCAATAGATGATGGGAGACAATTTTGTACCAAATCGAACAATCTAGGAGCAATTTTGGCCTTTTTTCGAATAAAATATACTGATAATTTTAAGGGGTCATCGATCTATTCTACCAAAAACTGTTAGTTTTCTCTGTGTAGTTGTTTTTGTCTTTTCTTTCCTTCTATATCTCTAAATAATTACAGTTTGATTTCCATTTTTAACAGCTTCCTCATGCTTTGCTGAAATGTGCCAACTCTAAATGAATACTACAATTGGAGTTCAAATGGTCAAAGCGAGAATTCATACTACAATTCAATACGTTGATCACGTTCACGTGTCACAAACAATTATTTGCTTATTTTGTTATTTTTTATTATTATCATATATGATTTGCACTAGATGCCCTATTAGTCAGGAGACACAACACCAAAATCAGAACATGAAACTTTGACACATGGAATCATACAAAGGTCCATGTAAACTTTTATGAATTACAGTGGAGGATGAGAGAATGGGGACAGTAAAAACCGAACTCACATCTATTTTATGCAAGGCTCTCACCAGTATCACTAAACCGTAAGCCTTGGTGATAAAATCTGAACTTCGATCTTGATTCCATACGTTGATCACGTTCACATGTCACGAAATATTCTAGCCAATATAGGTACCATGCAACAACTAAATTCTCTAATCCCTTTCACCCATTTTCCAAAATTTTACTATGGAGATCGAATAATAAATTAAAGAATGAGAATTAGCAAAGACAAGTCCTTTTTTGGTTGTCCCTATTTTGGTTCCACATTTCTTGAAATAGTATAACCACCACTGTAATCAAAAGCATGAGTATCACTTATTTCCTTTCTCTGCAGAGCATCCTTATTATAAGGATGTCGAGAGGCAGCAATTGCTGTCCCAAAATCTGTGGTTGAAGATGATGCAGACGTCGAGTTTGTTTCCAGACCATCATTTTGTAGAATAGTTTCAAGCATTTTTACAACTTCACTCATCGTTGGACGATCAGCAGCAGACTCTTCAACACATTGCATTGCCAAATCCACAAACTTTGTAAACGCGATTAAATTTGGAGCGCTTCTAATGACTGGATCGATCATATAACTCAAGCCATAATGCTCCTCATCGTTCTTATTGATAGCCGTTCTCATCTCTCGAACGACATATTTTCCCTTCTCTATTGGTTGCTTTGCAGTTATCATTTCTAGCATTACAACTCCAAAGCTATATACATCACTTTTCTCGGTTAATTGTTGAGTCAAATAGTATTCAGGATCTAGATAACCCTGCAATGTAATCAGGTCTTAAATTCATTCCAACACCAATAAGGAAACAAATGTATCATGTTTCACGTGCCAAAAGGCCAAAAGAAGCATATATCCATACTTTTAGGCAGAGGCGGACCTATGTGTTATAGTGAGGGGTCACCCGACCCCATAAGCTTCAGTAGAAATCTTGTATATGTATATGTGTATTTCTTGAAAATGGTTAATTTTAAAGCACTTGACACCCCGAAGATTAAAAGTCTTTAGGGGGCACTGGTTGAGCAGAATATTGTGCCCCGTCGCGTAAAAATCCTGGATCAACCTCTGCTCAGAGGTAGAAAAATAACGTCTAGGACAAGTCACTTAACCATTATAATTTGCTCATTCCTTTACATTTTGGAAATCTGATGGTATTTTATCTTGTGCAGATGATTAAACATTATTCTTGTATATTGGAAAAGTTTCAACCTTATGATGTGTTCCTAAAACTAGATATCTTGTTATTCCTACCGCCCCTCTTCTCTTTTACCTATGGTAGCTGGTGCAAATCATTTTCTGGATACATATATGAAGTATGAAAGAATTAAGAAGGTTGTGGTAGTTACCAATGTGCCTTTAACTTGAGTGGAAACATGACCCTTTGAGCTATCTGACACAAGTTTGGACAAGCCAAAATCTGCTACCTTTGCTGTTAAATTCTGATCCAATAAAATATTAGTCGATTTCACATCTCTGTGAATTATAGGAGGATTGGCAAGCTCATGCAGATAAGCTAATCCTCTGGCTGAACCAAGCGCAACGCGAAGTCTCCTCTTCCAATCTAGATAAATGCCTGTTTTCCCTGTAGAACATAATCAAAATTTGGACGTGGTGTGATTTAAACTACTCGATATCAATAGGAAGTAATCTTTAATGTATAGGGGGATATAGCTTACCTGATAAATTCTCCCTAAGTGTACCATTTGAAATATACTCATATACCAGTATTTGTTCGCCTTGCTCAAAACAGAATCCAACCAGACCAACGAGGTTTTTGTGATGAACCCGTGAAAGCAACTCAATTTCGGTCTTGAACTCTAGTCCACCCTGCATGGATCCATGTTGAGCCCTTTTGATAGCAATTACTTGCCCACTTGAGAGCATTCCTTTGTATACCTAGGAAACAGAATACAAGCAAACAAGAACATCGCTGAGCAAGAGTTTATCCCTTTAATATGGATATACAGAGGATTTTGATAGCAAACCTTCCCATAGCCACCAGAACCAATCTCATTTCTTGTTGAAAAGTTACTCGTGCATTTCTTGAGTTCCTCATAAGAAAACCATCTCGCTCCCTTTAGTTGTGGTGCACTTTCACTATCGTTCCCACTTGGAGCCCACGATCCTGGCCAGAAAAGATCAAAGTAATCAAACCTTTTAGTTCAGTCCTACGTGCATGCTGGGCAATGGACTTATATAACTCATCTCTTTTTTGTCTGTAGAAAATGATATTACCAAATGGTTTACTCAATCCCATAGCTTTTTCAGCAAGTTTCTTTTGCTTAATAGCATATATTGCAAGACCGACAAGCAAGAGGACTAGGACAGTACACCCAACAGCTATTCCAATAATTTGTCTCGAACTAATAGAAGTTTCTCCATGTTCGGCTGAAAACAGTTATAGTTCAAGTTAGTATTTCTATTAGAAGCTACAGTTGTAGAAACCTAAGTGATTAATATACCTTGGAAAGTGTAAGGAGATGCTATAAAATAGTAAGGTCCAAATTCTGGAGGTGGCTTATAAGTCTGATTACTCAAAGCAAATCCAATCCTCTCAATCTCTGACCGATTAAAATACTTTCCTGTTGGTGGAAATAATCCTAACTGCACCTGAAGATAATCATCAATATTGAAGAAAGGATTCTGTAGAGAAACTGAACCGGGCGTGAGATCTAACTTCACCCACAAGCTCATTTCAAGTGAATGGAACGTATTAGCATTGGACAACTCCCTAAAAGATGGTCCTCTAAAGTAGAACGTTCCCTCGTACGGATAAGCACAATCACAACTTTGCGGGCTAACTTTCTGTTCGGCAGGACATGATTTGCTTCCACAATTAGCTAGGCTTGTAGAATAAGGTTTTGCGGATTGCTGCTGAAGTTGGCAGTAATTCGTATTTCCAAGGGGCGTGTCGCAGACAGGATTTCCTATCAGTCTGAGTACAACCATAATGTAATCAGAGAGGACGAAAAAACAACATAATATAACAGACAAAAAAAAAAGAAAAAAAGTTAATGAGCCATCTTACATCAATGTATTTTTGTATCCAGAACCAAGCGTTATTGAGGAAATCGCGTTATTCTGTAAATCAACAAGCGTGAGTTGCCTGCCAATTATGCCACCCATGTTCAATGTGTCATTAAATGCATTGTTCCTCAGTTTCCTGCAAAAGTTATTTAAGATCATCCCAAACCCCTCGTCATGGGTAATAGACATGGAATATTTAGTTAGGATGATGAAACTCACACTTGTTGTAATTGGGGTAAAGTGAAAAGCTTCTGGGGCACTGATCCCTGGAGTGAGCCATATTCAATGACTCTGAGCAGCACACCAGACATCATTCCAACTTAGATTTGCCATAATTGTGAAAATTCATAGTTGCATTCATATAACTGATTAATACTCACAGAGTGGTGAGAGACTGTAAAGTCGAGAACCATACTGGCGCCTCCGATTGATGGAACGAGTTGTTGCTCAAGTCCCTGGAAGAGAAAGAGTATGATGTATCATTTATAATAGAGAAACAACTTGGTATATCAGGATGCTGGATATTCTCATGCTAGCCTTACAGATAATTAAGGGAATTCATTCCACTTAAATCTGGTAGTCGGCCTGACAGCTCGTTGTGTGCTAAATTCCTAAAAACAGAACCATAAGAGCACAAAGAACTACTTCAGTCTACCATTTGTTGATTTCAAGCACATAACTGAATGAGCAATGATGGGGCAAAGTATACTTACAACTCTACGACGCTTGTGAGATTGTTCAGGTTCGATGGGACACTACCATTTAAGGTATTTCTATCAAGCCGACTGTATATGTGAAGTCACATGAATACCAACTAAAGATAAAAGAGTACTAGCATATAATCCAAAATAAAAAGGCGAGGAATACGAAAGTTAGCCTAACGAAAGATTGTCGATTTTACTCACAGAACCTCAAGTGTCTGAACAAGTCCTAATGTTACTGGAATGCTCCCACTAAATTGATTTCCATCAAATAATCTGCCATTTTAGAAATGCAACGAATGAGAAGGCAAGGGAGAATAACACAAATAGTTCGTTAGTTTCTTGACTTACACATGTATTAGCACCATGTCACCGCTAAAAAGATTGTCCGGAATGGAGCCTGAAAGTTGGTTTTTGTTAAAATGGCTGCAATAACATAGAAGTTAGACCATAAAAGATATATATCCTATCTCAAGAATGGCACGTAATTTGGATAAATAAAGTTTACTCACAAGTGCTTTGCCTTTTTTAAAAGGTCCAACCCCGGACCTGAGGAGGTTGAAACAGGAATTGGTCCTGTTAACTGATTATCTGCTAGATCAAGCCAGTAGAGTTTTGCCAGATTGCCAAGCGTTCGTGGTATCTCGCCAGTGAAATTATTTGAGTTAAGTGCTCTGTCAATGAAATTGACATGGAACTAAATGAACTGATGATAAACTTGCAACAATCATAAGTTAATATGGCTCAGAAAATCTTACAGAAAAGATAACTCTGCAAGTTTTCCCAATTCCCTTGGTATACTGCCGCTGAAGCTACAGCCAGCGAGGATTCTGAAATGTAAATAGAGACATTTATGTATATGTATGTTATGTATGTTTCGGAGGAAGACCAACATGTTGAATAGGGAACAACAATTATGCCTCAATGCCAAGCAAGTTAGATCGGCTATATGAAAATAAAAATAAAAAACCATCAAGTTTTAATAATCTTACAATATGTTTAGTTTCTGCAGATCTCCTATGCGTGGAGAGAGGGAACCTGTAAGTCCTCGATTGAATGACAAGTCTCTGGAAAATGCAAGTTTAGAAACTGAAGCCAACAAATTATGATGACAAATACAAGCTATTGGCCTCTGCTAATTTATGTTGCTCGGAATCTCCAAAAATATCGATGGGTGTGTGTCGGATCCTCTAAAACTAGTGTATTTTTTGGAGGATCCGACAGGGGTGCGGCAACTATTGTGGAGAGTCCGCGCAACATAGCTGCTAATATTCAACAGGAGTTTTAGATCTGGAAACCAACTCACAAGGAAATTAATTCAGTGAGTCCTCCAATGTCACCACTTAATTTTCCTCTCAGCCCCATCGTTGATAATCCCCTGAAAGAATTAAATAATAAATACAATCAATGATTAAGAAGTGATTGGATGGTGAAACAACAATGTCAAAGACTAAATGTTGGATGATAACAATAACAGAGAATAGTATACTCACAGTGCAGTTACCCTTGAGTTGTTGCAGGTTACACCTTCCCAGAATGTTCCGCAAGGATCATCGCTCTTCTGCCAACTAGGTGGTGTATTTTCCCACTGGTCTTTCAGAGATTGAAGTATTGCAACTGCACTTAACCAAATTTCGAAATTATTCATGTTAGCAGAGGCGGATGCAGCAGTTTTTCATGAGTTCAACTGAACTAGTATTTCAACACGAAGCATGAATATATAAGTAAAGAAAAACAATACAACTTTAACATTTTCTCAACTCATAATTTCAAAAAAAAAAAATACAATGTGTTCAGGTAAAGAATCTCATAAGTTAAACCCATCAAATTTAAATCCTTGACTCTGTATGTCAGCATTATATTTTTAGGTCGAAAACTTACTATTACAACATTCTTTATATATCTTCATGAACTTGTATGCAACTTATAGTTTCTTTATCATTTTCATTTTCGAGATGACGCGTAAAGTATATAGCTGAAGATTGAAATGACAGGTAGGAAGGGCATCTTTGGCGTAACCACTAAAGTTGTTGCCATTTGACCAGGAGGTCACGAGTTCAAGCTGCCTGCAGAAATAACCACATACAATAGACCCTTGTGGTCCGGCCCTTCCCGGACCCCGTGCATTTAGTGCACAGGTAGAACTGTATGAACATTTCTGATTTACAGAACAGTCCCTTAACACCCTGACGGAAAAAAAAGAGTGCTATTTCTATAGGGTTATTAAACATAATAAAACTTGCTTAGTTAAATAAATGGCTAGGCACATTAATTCAAATACACATGCAGTTAAATTTTGAATGAGAAAAAACTGGAGTTGTTACCATCTCTGGGGTCTGTGACAGTGTATATTAAATGGAATACAGAAGAGAGGATGAAATAGCAAAGTAACAGCCCGGCGGCTGCCATGGTTTCAAAAATGCTTCAGATAAAAAATACTGGTTTGATTTTGATAGATTTGATCACTTATAGGTGCTGAGGCCAAAATTACAAAGCAAAGTTGGAGGGGGTTTTTTTGGGGGGGGTACTTGGTGGGTAATCACTAGGACTATATGGCTTTTTAATGATTTAACTTATCTTAGAAGCCAATCTAAGAGTCCCACTACCGACTTAGAAATCATTTTGATATGTCATACTCCCTCCACTGACAGTAAGACAATTATAACTGAATTACTATATCGTATGAAACATGAACATTTCACCATACTTTAGAACCTAAACCAATAGAAATATACTCATTTCTTTGATTCTAAGGCAGACAAAAATGATTGAAGCTATGAGTTCGTATATATGTGTGGGGAGAAAATATCGTATAAATGTTTTCAGTTTCTTTTCTTTTTTTCCCGCCATACGACTTTTATAGTTTGGAGTAAGAACTTGTTTGACTAAAGAAGAAAGTCGGAGGTGCTTAGCTTTCCTAAAAACAAAAAAATCGTATATTTGGTATAATTTATTTGAAATCTAATTCGACCATAAGATCTAATTTATATTATATATTTATTACTTCAACAGTATTCAACTTTGTTAGAGTGGGTTAGAGTCTCACATTGATTGAAAAATGAACCGATGGTCTCATTATAAGGATTTGGACAATCCTTCCCCCGTGACGTAACTTTTGGGTTGAGTTCGGGTCATATCTTTACAAACTTCAATTCTAAATTAAAATAATACTTTAGAATATTTTGTTTTTTTACTTATTCTTAAGTTAAATTTATATTAGTGCCATGTTTGTTAGCTTAATATCTAATAACCCATGTTAATTATAGTTGATTTAAACGTAATCATAGATCAAATTCAAATCTAACTCTTTTATATTAGACTATTTAGTTTCTCTCTGACTTTAGTATGAGTAAATGAAAACCTCCTTAAGCTTGTTTGGATGGTTGTTACATATCGATTCATAATTGTATACGGTTAAAATCGACCACACTCAATTTTACGGGCTCGAGGGTATGTCTCGAGAGCGAACTAGTATCGAAGCAAGTTTGGGCTCGAAGAACACAAAGACTGAGGATCGAGATCAGGCTAAATTGACACCGAAGTAACGGAATCACGAGATATCCGCAAATCGAGCACCAATCTCAACGAGAATCTCGAAATTGACAGAACCATTAGCGGTTATTGATATCAATCATGTATTTGACTCCCGAAGAGTTATACCTAGTTTAGGATTCCTCTACTATATAAAGGGGAACCCTGTTCATTTGTAACAAGAAATCATATACGCATTTGCTAAGAAATACAAACACTCAGCTATTTTACTCGCTCTTAATTCTCTATTGTTCTTATTCTTATTGTTCGTGTGGTTCTTAACGCCCGATTCGAAAATATCGCAAGCCGAGGTCGACAACTTGCAAACAGCAATAGTTTGATCTATTATAATCATTTAATTCCTTTATTTACTTAGCTATTTATCAATTGGCATTGAATTAAATCATGTATCCTTATAACCACATTACAAGTTTAATTGATACTCATATTTCAAGGCAAATAGTTTTTCGCCCACCGTGGGGCTAAGGATAATAGTGATTGTTCAGTGCTAATCCTGGTATAACACATTATTTTACACTTGTTTCTTGTCAAGAATTTTGTTTTCAGGTTAAGATCATGTCAAACTCACAAAACACAGCTACACATGGCGACAACGGTCTCGGACTCCACGGAGAAAACGAGAATGTTATCGCCCCAGGAATCGAGGTTCCACAGGATGACCTTGGAGGAGCACCGCTCGTCAACCCGGTTGATGTCAGTTCTCATGTTGCCTTGCATGTGGATTTGGGCACAGACCCCGAGGGAAGTGTACACAGAGAGGGTCGAACTGATGGTCGAGGAATGCAAGGCAGAGGAGACGAAGGTGTCAGTCTCCAAGTTATATTTAAAATGATGCAAGCCCAACAAAACGCCATTGCTCAGTTGCAAAATAGCACAGGACACTGAATAGGGCCGAACAAGAGGCTACTCGTCGTATCGAGCCAGTGCCTGAAAGATCAGGTGATAATACTTCGACAATCGACCCTGCTATAATAAGGATGCTTGAGGAGCTTACTAAGAGAATAGAATCAGGAGAAAAGAAAATCGAGGCCAACGACAAGAAGGTGGAAACTTATAACTCTCGAGTTGATCAGATATCGGGGGCACCACCGATCTTAAACGGAATGGACTCCAAGAAGTTTGTGCAAAAATCGTTCCCTCCGAGTGCGGCTCTGAAGCCCATCCCAAAGCAATTCTGTATGCCTAATATACCTAAATACAACGGGACCTCGGACCCCAATAAGCACATTACTTCTTACACGTGCTCCACAAAAGGTAAAGATTTAGAGGATGACGAGATCGAGTCTGTACTGCTAAAGATATTCGGAGAGACCCTGTCGAAGGGAGTCATGATTTGATACCACAACTTGCCACCGAACTCTATCGATTCGTTTGCCATGTTGGCGGATTCGTTTGTAAGCACACGCTGGTGCCATAAAGGTTACAACAAGAAAATCAGACATCTTCAAAGTAAAGCAGAGGGATAACGATATGCTAAGAGAGTTCGTATCTCGATTCCAAATGGAACGCATGGAATTACCACCAGTCACTGATGATTGGGTTGTTCAAGCTTTCACCCAAGGATTAAACGAGCGGAGTCGATCACATCATACCAGTTGAAACAGAACTTGATCGAGTACCCATCTGTGACTTGGGCATATGTTCACAACCGATATCAGTCGAAGATTAGGGTTGAAGACGACCATTTGGGAGCCCCTTCAGGTTCATTACATCCAAACAGGTCGACAGGTAAAACCAGGGAGATATTGATAGAGAGACGAGGCCGACTAAAGATCGATATCAGTCGTATGTTGCAGATCAAAGGAATAACAGTTTGGGACGCAACTTTTCTCGGAACGATCAAAAGGGTGACCGAGGGAAGAATTCTCGGGGACTAATGAGTAAAACTGGCTTCGAAAAATATGCAGATCCTACAGAAGCGCCTCGATTATCGGAGTACGATTTCAGTATCGATGCATCGGGGTTGTATCGACTATCAGAAGGATCAAAGACACCAGGTGGTCCAGGCCTATACAGGTTGATCCCTCTCAAAGGAATCGAAACTTAATGTGTAAGTATCATGGCACCCATGGCCATAGGACCAAAGATTGCATACAGTTGATAGAGGAGGTAGCTCGATTATTCAACGAGGGCCACCTTTGAGAGTTCCTCAGTGATCGATTCAAAAATCACTTTAGGGAAAGAGACGCCGACAGGAAGGATGAGAAAGAAGAACCTCAGCATGTTATTCACATGATCATCAGCAGGGTCGACACCCCACAAGGACCTATATTCAAACGCACCAAGGTGTCGATCACCAGAGAAAAAGGGACTCGAGACTATATGCCCGAAGGCACTCTATCGTTCAACGACGAAGAAGTAGAAGGCATCTCTCAGCCGCACAACGACGCCCTGGTAATTTCTATTTTGCTAAATAAAATTCAAGTTAAACGTGTTCTAGTGGATCCAGGTAGTTCTGCAAACATAATCAGATCGAGGGTGGTAGAGCAGCTCGGCCTGTTAGACCAGATTGTACCTGCATCTCGAGTCCTAAATGGCTTCAAAATGGCTAGTGAAACAATGAAGGAGGAGATAATCCTACCAGTAAACGTGGTCGGGACCATCCAAGACACAAAATTTCACTTCATCGAAGGTGACATGAGGTATAATGCACTGCTCGGAAGGCCTTGGATCCAACAACATAAGGGAAGTACCGCTGACCCTTCACCAAATGATGAAGTTCCCAACAGTGGATGGTGTGAAAACAGTTTATGGGGAACAACACGCTGCAAAGGAAATGTTTGTAGTCGACGAGGTGACGCCGATATCAGCACCCTCGACCTCAGAAAAGTCGAGCACCAAAGATAAGCAAGCGACCAAATAGCAATCACCGTCCCCAGCCTCGACCGAGTCAGATAAATAGGTAATCGAGGAAGAAGAAGAAGAGGATTTTCTCACTCCTCGAACTTTCGTCGTTCCCAAATAATCGGATGCAACCAAGTCAACGGTCGAGGAGCTGGAACAGGTGATACTGATCGAGTAACAACCCGAACGAAAGGTATATCTGCGAACGGGGTTGATCCCCAGGCTCAGGAAAAAACTTATTCATTTCTTATTGATAACATGGATTGTGTTGCATGGTCCCATTTAGACATGACAGGAATCCCACCCGAGATAACGACTCACCGACTGAGCATGGATCCCAAGTTCAGACTGGTAAAGCAAAAGAGAAGTCCTCAATCCGAGGTAAAGCACGCCTTCATAAATGAGGAGGTAACCAAACTTCTTAAAATATGGTCCATTCGGGAAGTAAAATATCCCGAATGGTTAGCTAACATAGTCATTGTCCCCAAAAAGGGGAACAAATTTAGAATATGTGTAGATTATAAGGACTTGAATAAAGCATGTCCAAAAGACTCTTTTCCCTTGCCTAACATCGATCTAATGATCGATGCCACGACCGGCCACGAGATACTTACCTTTCTCGACGCCTATTCTGGGTACAATCAAATCTAGATGAACCCGATAGATTAGGAAAAGACTTCTTTTATCACTAAGTATGGAACTTATTGTTACAATGTAATGCCCTTCGGGATAAAAAAATGCGGGGGCTACATATCAACGCCTAGTTAACAAGATGTTCGAAGAACAGATAGGTAAATCAATGGAAGTCTACCTTGACGATATGTTAGTAAAGTCCCTGCGAGCATAGGACCATGCAGGAGACATTCGAAATCTTGAGGAAATACAACATGAAGTTTAACCCTGAAAAGTGTGTTTTCGGGGTCGGCTCGAGAAAATTTCCCGGCTTCATGGTGTCAAATTGGGGAATCAAGATCAACCCCGATAAGATTAAGTCCATCTAGGACATCACCGTCATGGACATCGTGAAAGGCATTCAAAGGTTGACTGGACGGATAGCTGCCCTAGGCCGGTTCATTTCGAGGTCATCAGATCGAAGCCACAGGTTCTTTTCCTTGCTCAAAAAGAAAAATGATTTTACATGGACCCCAGAATGTCAGCAAGCATTGGAAGAATTGAAACGATACTTATCGATCCCGCCTTTGCTCCACACTCCAAAGGCAGATGAGAAGCTATACCTATACTTGGCAGTGTCCGAGATAGCAGTAAGTGGTGTATTAGTTCGAGAAGAACAAGGTACGCAGTTTCCAGTTTATTACGTGAGTCAAACCTTAGGAGATTCCGAAACTAGGTATCCATGCCTAGAAAAATTGGCGCTACATCTAGAAAATTAAAACCATATTTTCAGTGTCACCCCATATGTGTAATCACCACTTATCCCGTTAGAAATGTTTTGAACAAGCCCGAGTTATCGGGCCGATTAGCCAAATGGGCCGTCGAACTTGGCGGGTATGATATCGAATATCAACATCGAACATCCATTAAGTCTCAAATATTAGCAGATTTCGTGGCAAACTTTTCACCAACCCTCGTACCCGAAGTAGAAAAGGAACTTCTGCTGAAATCGGGTATATCATCAGGGGTATGGACCCTATTCACGGACGGTGCCTCGAATGTGAAAGGGTCCGAGATCGGTACTATTTTGAAACCGCCTACGGGCAATGTTATCAGACAATCAGTTAAGACTGCCAAACTGACTAACAACGAGGTCGAGTATGAGGCTATGATTGCAGGTCTCGAACTAGCTAAAAGCTTGGGAGCGGAAGTCATTGAAGCTAAATGTGACTCCCTACCGGTAGTTAACCAGGTAAACAGAACCTTCGAAGTTCGAGATGACAGGATGCAGAGGTACTTAGACAAATTGCAGGTGACCTTGCACCGCTTCAAAGAGTGAACTCTACAGCATGTACCTTGAGAAAAAAATACCGAGGCTGATGCACTCGTCAATCTAGGGTCATCGGTCGACGAAGTCGAGATCAACTCGGGGACTGTTGTCCAACTCTCGAGATATGTAATCGAGGAAGGGCACTGAAATTAATTCTACAAGCTTAACCTGGGACCGGAGAAACAAATACATCAAATATTTGAAGAACGGGAAGTTATAATCGGATCCCAAAGAATCGAGGGCCTTACAAACTAAAGCTGCTTGATTCACATTAGACAAAGACGGAACGCTATACAGAAGAATGTTCGATGGTCCACTAGCGATATGTTTGGGACCGCCAGATACTGACTATGTTTTACGAGAAATCCACTAAGGAACTTGTGGGAACCACTCTGGCGCCGAGTCGCTGGTTCGAAAGGTCATTAGAGCAGGATATTATTGGGATAGCATGGAAAAAGAATCTAAGGAGTTCGTTCGAAGGTGCGATAAATGTCAAAGGTTTGCACCGATGATACACCAGCCCGGCGAGCAACTCCACTCGGTCCTATCCCCATGGTCATTCACGAATTAGGGAATGGACATAGTCGGCCCTTTGCCATCGGTCCCAAGTAAAGCTAAATTCATATTATTTATGACTGACTATTTCTCTAAATGGGTTGAAGCACGGGCCTTTGAAAAAGTAAGGGAAAATGAAGTGATCGATTTTATATGGGATCACATCGCATGCCGATTCGGGATACCAGCGAAAATAGTGTGTGACAATGGCAAACAATTCATCGGCAGTAAAGTTACGAAATTCCTCGAAGACCATAAAATAAAGAGGATACTATCGATGTCGTATCACCAGAGTGGGAACGGATAGACCAAATCAACGAATAAGACTATCATCCAAAACTTGAAGAAAAGGCTAAACAAAGCCAAAGGGAAGTGGAGAGAAAAATTTCCCGAGGTTCTATGGGCATATCGGACAACATCGAAGTCCAGCACCGGAGCAACTCCGTTTTCCTTAGTATACGGCTCTGAGGCCTTGATACCGGTCAAAGTCGGGGAGCCCAGCGCCAGGTTTCGACATGAAACGGTGGAATCGAACCGCGAGGCCATGAATACCAGTCTCGAGTCGTTATATGAAAGAAAATAAGCGGCACTCGTTCGAATGGCCGCACAAAAGCAACGAATCGAGAGATATTACAACAGAAGAACCAATCTTCGACACCTCAAAGTCGGGACTTAGTCTTAAGAAAAGTCACCATCACTACTCGAGACCCTAATGAAGGGAAACTCGGTCCTAACTGGGAAGGATCCTATCAAATCCTCGACATAGTCGGGAAAATATCGTACAAGCTCGGAACAATGAATGGCGAACCATTGTCAAATAACTGGAACATATCACTCCTCAAACGGTACTATTGCTAAGGTATGACTTTCCTTTTTCTTTCATTTACTTAAATATTCGAAACTAACTTATTACAGAAATCCGATCCAAGAAATAGAGACCTCAGGTTTTGAAGTACGTGTTGCACTCTTTTTTCCTTAGACCGGTTTTATCCCAAATGGGTTTTTCCGACGAGGTTTTTAACGAGGCAACAATTATGTGCTACCTGAGGATAATTTGACAATATCCAAGGCTTATTTGCAATCAACCTCGAATACTGGGAGGCATCACCCTCGGATGTTATGTAAATGGGTCTCGATAGGAAGAATTTTGTAATGGGCCAAACGGTCGAATGAACCGTGTCCATATAGATTAGCTGAGTCCCGACAACAAAACATGTACGCGTGTATGAATAACACAAAGAAGCACTCTCTTTTCTCGAACATCTCATGTTTGAAGTACAATTTCTATTATACGAGTCATGTACTTACGATTCTGATCTATTTTGCAAAACTAACACTTGTGAAAAATGGCTCAAGGGCCAAGTACAAGCATACCTCGAACATTCGGGGACTGAATACTCGAGCATTCTAAGTTCGAAATCATAAGACCTCAAAGAGGCACCCCTCGATATATAGGCCAAGGCCACCTCACTCGGGGACTAACATTTCGAACAAGATCAAAATGTTATCGAGAAACAATTCCAAGAGACATACTCGAAGTCTACGGCCACATTAAAGACTACGGTCACATAAAAAGCTACGGCCGAAATAATGCGGCTCGCAGACGTCCGACTTCCGCCATAAACTAAAGTCCTTCAAATACTTTGAAATACCGGTTAAATAAGGCTACCCTCGGCAAAGAAAATAAAAAAGGACTTCGATAGAATCAACCCTCAAATAATTTAAAGGCTTTGATAATATCAGCCTTCGAAAAAACCTCAAGAGGTATCAAATAGGGTTCCGATCATTGGGCCCTCGAAAAACCCAATGGGCACAAAAAGACACATGCTAAGGCATAAAGAAACTTTCACTTAGTCTTTTAGCCGAAAAGGGAAAAATGATAGTCATTTTTAGAGGCCGAATTGGCCCAACTTAAAAAGCCTAAGGGCAGATCTAAAGAGCCTAAGGGCCGATATAATAAGCCTAAGGGCCAATACAATTAGAGTTCGAGACCTCCCTCTCACTCGATTTGAACCCAATGGTTCAGTTATTCCGAGCTCAAACAAATGTTAACTACAGCTCGAAGATTCACCTAAAGGTATATAGCGGTGAGCTCGAAATACTTAAAAGTCGTTTGATGAAAAACTAAGGCTCACTTTATCCTAAAACTCGAGATTCATCTAAACTCGGTTATTAAAGATAACTTATCAGTTAGTTCGATCGAGCCACCCCCGAGACATGGTCTCGAATGAGTTTCGAACTCGGGGACTTGCCTTCGTGAAATCGAAAAGCTTAAGGGGTAATCACGAGTTGAACTGCGGCAATAAAACTTTTCAACAAAGGCAAATAAACATACGAAGGCATGAAATATAAACATATGAAGGCAACCAAGAAAAGCTTTCTATTACATATCGAATAGGCTATACAAAAGGCCGGTTAAGGCCTTACACAAAAAAGATAAAAAAGGGAAAGGAAAAATCCTAAGGACCTAATCTACCCCGGGAACCACGTCCTCGGGAACCACATCTTCGGGAGCCGCTTCTTCAACGGCCTCATCATTTCCATCTCTGCTCTCGGATCCGCTGGCTGTTTCCTCTTCATCAGAAAGCAAAGTTGCGGCCTCGGCTTCAAAACTTTGGTGTCTTCAATATCAGCTGAGAGGTCAAAGCCACAGACGTGTATCTCTTCGATAGCCTCTCTCCGGGACTGACTCCTAGCATGGTTAACTGCGCACGATAGTCTAATCTCAGCTGCAACAGAGATCTCCTGTGCCCGAAGATTGGCAGCCTCAGCATCAGCTCGGTAAGAGGCCACAAATGCCTCTACCTCATGCTTAGCAAAAAGCTCGGCGGCCAACTTAGCCTCGAGCTATTCGATCTTCCGAGCTCGGGCCGAGTTTTCTTCCCTCATAGCCTGGAGCCGAATTTCGACTTACGCCAGTTGGTCCCGAAGTTTATCCTTCTCCGAGGCGAGACGCTCCATATGCTGTCTCCAGCCTAGAGTTTCGGCTTCTTTCATTTTAGCCTCCTCTCGAAGCTTCTCCACCAGCTCCCCCTTTTGCTGGACCTGCTAAAACGAAAGGTTAGTTTCCAAATTTGAGCTAACACTTAGAAAACTATCAAGAAAGTACGTTACCTTCCCGATGAGTTCGGTCTGATCTTAGTGAGCCCTTGTAAGTTCAGCTCGAAAGGCAATAATCTCCTCTTCCTTCTGAATGTAGAGGAGTTTGAGGTCATCCCTCTCCTCTACAAGCTTCTTGAGCTCAGTCTCGTACCGAGATAGCTCGGCGTTGGATTTTGAAGATGCTTCTCGGTGAAGCACCATAGTCTATATACAAAGAAGAGATTCAGAATTGAAGAAACTTGGATTAAGCACAAGCGTAAATACGAAGAAATGGAACTTACCTGCTTCAAAAGTCGCTGAGCCTCTTCGAAAACAAATGAGGCATCTGGATCGGGACCATAGTCAACACCGGCGAAGCATTCCCGGAATATATCATTCCCTTCATGGATCGACCCCACGTCGAGAGTTCTCATATCCCGAGCGTCTCGGAAGTGCCTTTCGGAGAACGTGGGACCGGGCGGCGAATCATCTATATTAATTTTCCCAAGAGAATCGCTCGGGTCATTCTCTTCCCTTTGAAGGGCCTCAGAGCTAGACCCTTCAGGCACACCCGCCAGTTGCTCATCGTAGCGGGATACATTTCTATCACCCAATGGCTCGGGGACTCTGCTCGGACTTCCCTCCAAAATTTCCTCGGCGCGAGATTGAACAATCTCGATCGTCACTGGATCAGCGACCTCGGAAGCCTCAGTGCTTCCCCTCTCCCGAGCTATCAACAAGCAGTCCTCATACTATGACACCTCGTCCTCCTCCCGAAGTCGTTGAGCCACATCAGCAGGTAAGGCAACGGGGCCGATCTTCGATTTTCGGGCCCTGCTCTTCCTGAGCTTCGTGGTGCTGAGAGACGAGGCCTCATAGCCACATTTTCAACAAGACCTATGCACAAAGAAACCAAGTAAATAAGGATTACATTACAAGGAAAGCTTCGATGTACAAGCAAAAGAACTCACCGTGATTTTTGGCTTCCCATGGCCTTTGACCAAATCGCGCCAGCTACATTCGGCATAAGTAGAGGTGGAGGCCAGCTGCCGAACCCAGCCTTCGATATCCGGCATTGCACCGAGAAACCAAGGAGAAGATGCATCACGAGAAGAGTACATGAGTCAGCAAAAGAATAGAAAAAAGTAAAACAGTAAAATACCCGAATCGAAGTCGCACTTACGTTTCATGCTCTATTCCTCAAGGAATGACATTTTCTCGACCGGAATCAGATCAGAGGTTTTGATTCGGACGAATTGGCCCATCTAACCTCGGTCTTTGTCTTCATCAATACTTGAGAACACCGTCTTCGTAGCTCGACGCTGCAGCTTTATTAACCCGCCTCAATAAAGGCGTGGGCTATAGAGTCTTATCGGATGATCGAGGGTGAAGGTCATCCCCTGGGCCTTGCTCGAAAAGAACCTGATCAGGTTGACAATGCGCCAGAATGAAGGATAAATTTGATCGAGCGTTACTCGGTACTGGCGGCAGAAGTCGAGTATGACCAAGTCCACGGGGCTCAAACCCAGAGTGAAAGGTTAGGTATATACGCTGAGGTACCCTTTCACATAAGTGGTGATATCCTCCTCGGGGGAAGGAACCACCACTTCCATATTTACCCAACCACAATTCTCTTTCACCCTCTCGAGGTTACCTTACAATAAATTGCATCATTTGTCGTTGTTTCATGATATCACGCACCATCAATATGAAAAATAAACTTGCAATATTATAAAAAAAAATTATGATACGGAGTAAAATTATATATAAAAAAGTAGAGTAAATAATAAAATAAAACTATTTAATAATAATGAGGGGTGAGATGAGAAAGAGACAAGGTAACGACGCGATCACACCAAATCGGTTGTTACATAAAGTGGCACATTTCCTCGTTACGTAACGACGGATTTAACGATACAATACAATAAAATTTAAATAACAATTAAAACAAACATCGTATTTAAAGTAAAATACGATACGATATAATACAATACGTAACAACCATCCAAACAAGTTGTAAAACGTTGTTCAGTATGCGGAAGTGACTGCACAAGGACTGAACTGCAACTGCCTAAAAGAAATAAACTGTATAAGAAATACATGCAAAAATTCGTATACATTATGCCATCCAGTTGCTGGTCCCGTTATTTGTTTACAAAGATCATGAACCAAAGACACGTATAATAGTTTGCAGCTATGCAAAAATGGTTATCTTTGAAGCTGTTCTAGCTCATAAATTTCTTAGTTATTGTGCAGGGAAAAGAACTTGGTTGCTACAACTGCCTACAAGGTGAATGTTCCTCTTGTCCTCAAACAAAGTGTTAGAAACTATTTCCTATTATTTAAAACAGGAAGAAAATAAATGTAGTATGATTTTCTTTACCTTACCAATATGAGTAAACTACAAATTTCCTTCTTGAATGAACTTATAAATATATGCAAAACCAAGCTGCTTATACCTTTTTCCCTGTTCAGCATCTTCTCCTTATTTTCGGCTCTGGAACCACTTCATGACTCTATTGCAGCTGTTTATCAGCAAAAGAAACTTGAACCTGTGCAGCCATCTAGTGTATTGATTGACAAACACATGCAGTGCAAGAATGCGGCGTCAACAACTCAAAATACCAACAAGAAGTCCCGACCAAAAAGAGTATTGGCAGAACAAGGAGGAAAACGAGCATCAAGCAAAAAATGCATGTCGAAATTTCATCACAAAGTCGTGGTCCTATTTTGTGAAGCTTAATTTTGAGAGAACTGCAGCAGCTTGGTCACCACCTAGAAGGAAATAAGGATGTCTAAGAGCCGCAGCAGCAGATAAACGCCCACCTCTCTCTGAAATAAGTTTTGTAGCCAAATCCCACCCTCTACCAGAGTCAAGATCGAGAATACTGAGATCGGGCCTCATCCTAGTCTTTTCTCTCCATCTATTCAAGTCATATCCAATGACCTGTAGTTCTCTATTGAAGTTCTTTAAGCCTGCTGTAGACCTTAAGTTCGGTACTGCCATTTGCAGAAGCACTATTCCAGCAGAATATGTGTCAAAGAGGTCGGGACTGTTTAGCTGCAATAACAAGAGTTTTCATGCTAAGTACTTATAAAACATGAACTCGGCAATAACATCATGGTCAGATTTTTTTCTAAAAGACACAAAGTCTAGCGTGGTAATGGAGTTGACCCATGTTTTACAACTTTAGTCATTCCTTTTTCCCTTTGGTATTACTTACATATGTTGAAATTTATTTAGAGCGATTCAAAATTAAAATGTTCCTTTTTGGACAAAATACAATATTTTGTGAAAAGGTGTTAAAATTCTTTAAAGGATACACCAATTCTTCGTGAAAAGGTGTTATCCAATATTTAAAGTGTATATCTATTCTTGAAAAGATATGTTAGTTACTTGTTGAATCTCTATAAATACCTATCCATATGACTTGAATTTCTGCATCCTTTAACTCTCTCATTTCATTTCCTACCAAAGTGTCGTATCAGTTCACTCTAAATTCCTACAGAAGCAGTTGAGAGATTTAAGAGTTCTGCGGAATTTCTATTTGAGTGCACATTAGAAGATTCCTGAGTGGTTCATTCTATCTATAGAATGTCATTTTTCTATTTGCACCTGGATAGCGATGAAAATCTACTCTGAAGTCGGCGCCTTCCATAGCATACCATGAACTGGGTTTTTTACATCCAAAACTCTATATTCTTTTACCATTAATTGCTGCATCTTATTTATTATTAATTGTTCTTCTGAACAGACCTTAGCTTCCATCTCTAATATTTTTCCAACAACATATAGAATCATTTTCTATGTCAGGCTTACAACAAAGTGACAAGCAGTATAAATCCATGTATTTTAGAATGATACCTGCCATAAAACTGGGGAAAGAAGTGCAGCAACTGGCTCTGGTGGTGGTTTTGGAGTTTCTTCTGGCATTACATAGAGTTCAGGTGGACAATAATCAGGATCGAGTAACCCGCGGTCAGGCACATAATTTTTTCCAATCCGAAGATCAGTTGCTGCCCCAAAATCTATCAGCTTGATTTGTCCCTTTTTCGTGACCACCAAGTTGGATGGCTTTACATCTCTATGGACTATACCCGTGTCATGGATTTTCTTAAGGGAAGTAATAATCTGACGCATGATTTGTTTGATAATTAGTGCATTCCGTTGAATTGATTCCAATCCTTCTAAGACACGACCAAACATGATAGATTCCATGTTCAAGGGGAAGCCGCGGTCCTGCAGGTAATCAGCTAGGTCCCGATTTCCCTGTCACATAAAGCTCCTACATTATGGATGCAGCTTCCATCTAACAAGTTTTGACGCAATTCAACTAAACATCAATATGGCAAATAATTCTAAAATTTAATCATACTATCATAGAAAATTTCCAACAGTATGGAAAAACGTGGATATGGTAACTGATAATTGCAACTAGTATTTACCTAAAATCTTAGCCCTAACATTCTTGCTAAGAGTTGAATACTTAAGCTCCTATTCTCATAATATTCTGGCGTTTATAAGGTTTAAAGAAACATTGCATTTAAACTTCTGAAGATTCAAACGTCAGAACATGAAGAAATAGGTTTCAGCTCCTCCCCTCAACACACCCTCGATTCTTTTTCTTCTTTTACTGGGAAATCAATGTAATGTATTTCTACTGATGCTGAACAATATACGTTGATGCAGCTAGTCCACTTAGGTGAATACAAACTGAGAGATGGACTTGTATTTGAAGACACAAAAGGTCATGAATAGTTATAAAGAAAAGGAATCCAGGTGGAAAAAGTACTTTAAATGGATCAATTACCTCAAATTTCCAGACAAGCCATTTCTCACCCTTAGTATATCGTGAGTTAGTTTTTTCAGCAACAAAGCTACCAAGAAACTCTGCACATGTCTCCGGAGCTGCTCTTGATAGTCTATAATTGAACCACTCTTCAAATTCACCGCATTCTACAGCACCTTGAACACCAATCTTAACCTATAAATTGAAAAACAAACTAAACTGTAGCTAGAGAAGGAAAAGTATTAAAGATGCCAGATATAAAGCAAATGCAAAAGAGAAATAGTTCAAGAGCCGAGAATGATGACAGGGATTTTTAACATAACTATTTAGTTGAGACAAATAAGAGGAGCTGAGTACACAATCCAGATTAAAAGTATATTGAAGACACAATAGTCTAAACAAGATTTATGGAAGGAAATAATCTAGATCATTAGGATGTGGAAAACATAATCATAGCTACAAGTGATGATACCCAATCAAACATGAACATATATAATGAAACAGAGGGAGAAGGAAATATTTATTTAACAAGTATATTATACAAGTGATGATACTCAAGCAGTAAATCAGGGTTAAGTATTGCTCATAAATGGAGAATGTTAAAGGATAAATCATCTCATTACCTGTTTAAGAATGACCTTATCCTTGAACCTTGAGTCAGTGATAAGTGATTTTACTGATGATCCTTTTTTCCTAACAATTTCATCCAAATTTACATTCTTGGGAACAATAACCCCAGAATAAACAATCCCAAATGAACCCTCTCCCAATCTTTCCCCAACCAAAAAATCACTCATTTTAAAACTCCTTTTCCCACTCAAACTATCCAACCCCACTTGAATAGGTGCTAAAATATAAGCATCAATTGCACCAATTAAAACTCCTGGTCTAGCAGTTAAATAAATCCAAGTAAGCCCAGCAAAAACTAACAGCCCCAACTTTTGCTCTTCAGGTAATTCCCCAGTAACTTCTTGGAACTGGGCATACCCAGATTGGAAAATTGGGAATTGAGATAAAGAATGGTCTAAATTATTAGAAATGTCATTAACAAAAGAATTGCAAGTAATGGTATTGTTTCTTTTGCAATGGTTGGTACAAGACCAAACATAATAGCTTTTTGAAATGGGTTTCAGTGGTGAGAAACAAATTGTTGCAGCAGCAGGACAAAGCAGAGACGCCATGAATGAATAAGAGTGTGTCTGTTTTTTTTTTTCCCAGAGAGTGTGTCCTCAGTATAGTGTCAGCAGAGGTAGTATTTTGTCCACGTGGCAATCCTAGGTTTATCCTTTTTGGCCATGGTTGTGTGGAGCGTGAAAAAACAACAATGCATTTTGTAGCCAAGATTTGGTTATCAATGTAAAAACTGCGAACTGTTTTCTTGCATTATCTATTCTGTATTCGGTTGCAAGGGGAGTAGATAGATGAATGGTTTGATTAGACTTTGATTTTTGCGAAAATATGATGGCCAGTTAGTATTTGGATTGATAATTGAAAAATAACAGATACTTGTAAAGTCATCAAAAAATAACTATTATTTTACTGAAACACAGAAAGTTCTTAATATGATGGATTATCTAGCTCCTACGTATAATTTTTCAGCATATTATGTTGGAACTCTAGCACACGAGAAGTTTCAGTAGAATATGCTGGATTATAGAGCTCTTGCATTTAAACTATTTCAGCATATTATGTTGGAATCTCATATATAAAAAATTCGAACCTCAGTGTATTATATTGGAATTTTTTGTATTTTTAAGGATGTTTTTGTCGCCTCTTTCCTTGTTCTTCTTTTTTCTTTTCCTTTTAGCCTGAGAAATATAGTGTAATTAGGCAAGTACCAACTATTGCTTAAGGTAGAGATTGGGCATACACTTTGCTTGAAATTGTAGTCAACAAAAATTTTCACTCTTAGAAGTTCTAAGATCAATTCTTCTTACAAAGAAAAACTTACTAGCAAAAGATGAATGGTTTAATTTGACTTGATTGAGGCTGGGAAAAAGCTCTGCTCCTTGTTTTCTTTTTTTCTTTTTCTTTTTAGCCCGACAAATAATTACTATGTGATACTTTTTTTATTTTTAGAAAATGTCAGTTTGTAAGCTTTAGGGAGAAATTTGATAATTTTTGCATTTTCTCCATGTGCTTTAATCATGTGACAACTTAAAACGATTATCATTGTTAAAGTATGCCAATTGAAGCTTCCTAACAAATGAAGAGCATATATATGATAAGTTTAGTATTCCTTCCTTTCTGGTTTATATGAATCTTTTCGATTTTCGAGATTTAAATTATATAAATTTTGATCAATATTTTAAAATACGTTTTTTTCATTATACTAATATCTATGAATATGCGTTGCAGGTTAATAATGGCACGTGATGATTTAAACATTTATTTATATAAAGGAACAATAAAATTTTATTAATTAGAGAAATTTTCTGTCTAATAATACAACAATCATCTGAATACTGAAAAATATTATTACATTAGCATAATACATGAATTTAAAATAAAAGGACATCATCAAAACTTACACAAACGATCAATTTTGTCATGTTAGTTAGATAATATGTATTATAGTATCAAAATATTTAATGTGATGGTATCGTAACGAACATGGACAAAAAAATTTTGTATATGTTTCCTACTAATGTTTGGTTGCTCTGTATTAACCAAAACTCTTGTTATCGATCTTGATATCCCCCTTGAAAGTGCAACATACAATTGTTCGTGCAAGAAAACATATTGCGGTAAATATAGTCCAATATTTAGGATGTTTATCCTTGTACTTTATTTATTATATTTGTAAAAATATAAACATACTAAAAATTATTTTCACACAAATTTAAAAGGATATTTCTTAGTTTCGGAAGACGAAAGTTGAATTCAAGGATAAGAATATACTTAGAAGCACATTGACTAGTGTCATAATTTTTGCATGTATGACGTTATTGTCAAAACTTCTATATACCATGTGTGTGCTATTACATAAGCTATTCGACGTATCTAAGTTTTTCAGTAACATGACAGACATATTTTTCTTCAAAATCAACCATTATACAGTGGGACATCAATTTTAACTTAATCTATTATATATACGGTGACACTAACATACGTAAGAAAAAATAAACTTGAACATATATGGTAGAAGGTCATTTGGTATTAAAGTATTTAAGTATTCTTCTTGGTAGTAATTATTGGTATCATTTTCTGTTGAGTAAAAAAAAATTACTAGTATACTATTTTGCAAAATCAACCTTTTATTTAGTTGATCAACATATTCATTTCGGCTAGCTAAGATGTCTTTTTAATTCTATCATGCGATTTGCACAAATTGCGTTTTAATCTAATGATAGAAATATTTCTCTTATTAAATGCGCTACTATTACTAGTGGGATTGATAACCAAGTATTCAGGAAGAACCAAATCATCTTTTATTGGATGCTTTTATAAGTTTTTGGCACGAAGCAAGAAGACATTGAATACTGGATATGTTCTTACTTTATATTTCTTGTCAGTTGAATCTTTTTCATTTGAGGCCAAAGCATAACTTTGGCAAGTTTTATAGTCTTTGCTTTTGTCGATTTTGGAACTGTTGGTAGTACTTGAAATAAATTACCTCCTAAACCATTAATTTTCACAAAACGGTTCATTAATATCTAATGTATCTCTAGAACTCCGTGCAATTATTTCAATCATTTGACACTTAGTCATAAGTGCTTCATCCCATATTATCAGTTTTACTTCCCTTATAAATATAGCACCATTGCTCAGCTTTGATATATTTGTGATGGTTATTTAAGTTATTTGAAGAGGTATATCAAATCTGAAGTGAGTGGTCTTATAATAAAATCATTGTTGGTATATCACTTGCTATTATTGCTAACAATGTAATGCTTCTTGATATGATATTTGCAAGTAATGCATGCATATATTATTTCGATTCTGCCGGAGGCATCTACAAAGAATAATCCCGTTATGGCAGAGTCGATTCTTTATAATATAGTCTTGAAAGCTTGTTCTTGTTTAGAATTTAGCTTTGATTGTGCTTCCTCAGGCACTTATATGACATTTTGATTTTATATACTAACTTCTTGTGTTCTAACACTCTTTTTATGGAATAAATTTATGTATTTTAAGATTTTTTAAAACTTGAATAAGAATTTTACTCATATGATGAATTAAAAAATAATAGAATTGAATTGTCTTGCTCAATAATTAATGAAAAGATTTAATTATTTAGTTTTAACATAAAAAATAATTTATTCTATCTTGATTCAGATCTTAATATTAGTTCATCTCTTGTTTTGAATATTTAATCTTAATTATAATTTTACCAACGGTAAATTTTATTTTCGAAGAGTAAAAAATTGATATGACATTTCACTTTTAGATCTTTATATTTGTAGAATCATTAATGGTATTGACTCTTACCAACTATTTTTTTTCACTTTCTCACACATTTATATTCTTAAATATTTTCTTAGTTGTTGTTTCATAATTGGTTATTTGTTAGTAGTGCACGAAAAATTAATTAAAAATATTATTTGAGTAAGAAAATAGTTCAAATATAATATAAACATATATTATCGTTGTGGTATTTTTTTTTCTCAATTTTAAGTCTTTATGCAGTCCATTTAACATTGCTTTTAATTTTCTTGGTATTTGACGTTATGGAATAGTAATGTATTGCCAATACGGAGGATTCTTATGAAATTGATTTTATTAAACTTTCATACATACTTTTAATAAGAATCTAATATATAAAATTTTATTAATTTTAAAATCCTAAAAATTAAAAATTAGCATAGAAGGTAATGTAGTCCAAAATATAGGTTATTGCAGTTATGTCCTTTCCCTATGAGTTATTCCGTTTAATATTTTAGGTTAATTTTGGTATATTACTATTGTATTTATGCTTCTATAATAATATAGATCTCCTTTTGCTAAATGAATTTGGACAATATAATATATTCTCAAATTAAATTAATAATAGGACATTATAATACGTTTTCAAATTAAATTAGTAATAGAAATTTTTAAGAAGTATATCCTAAAAGTAATAGGATTGCATGACTAAAGATATTTACTTGTTCAATTTTATATGAATTATACAACCTAAATAAGTTGGGTAGCACTAAGAAGGAATATGTGGAATGTAAGTTCAGCGATATGACAGGGAAAGCGGATGTGGAAGTCAGGTTTGACTCACAGGTCATCCTCAAGAGATAAAGTTTTAAGTACTTATGGTCAATTATCCAGGGTGATGGGGAGATCGACAAGGATGTTACGCACCGTATTAGGGTGGGATGGATGAAATGGAGGTTAGCGCCTGGAATCCTGTGTGACAAGAATGTGCTACCGAAACTTAAAGGTAAGTTCTATAGAGCGGTAGTTAGACAGGTCATATTGTATGTGGTTGAGTGTTGACCAGTCAAGAATTCACATATCCAGAAAATGAAAAGCAGAAATGAGGATATTGAGATAAATGTGTGGGCACAATAGGCTGGACAAGATGCGGGAAACGCGACTTAGATGGTTCGGACACGTGCAAAGGAGAATCCTAGATTACCCGGTTAGGAGGTGTGAGCGGTTGGCTTTGGCAGGTACGAGAAGAGGTAGAGTATTGCCTAAAAAGTATTGGGGCGAGGTGATCGGACAGGACATGGCGTGGCTCCAGATTTCCTAGGACATGGCTCTTGATAGGAAGGTATAGAGGTCGAGCATTAGAGTTGTAGGTTAAGGGGTAGTCGAGCGATTTTCGCCTTTGTCCCGGTTTCCCTCTTTGTACCGATGAGTATGATAGTGTTTTGTCTAGCCCTGCTAGCGATTTATGTTGTGGTCTACACTTTTGCATAATATTTGTGTTGTTGCTTTTCCATTTATCTGCTGTCTTTCACGTTGCTGATATTATTAATTCGGGTTTTGTTGTCACATATCTATTGTCTCTGAGCCGAGGGTCTCCCGGAAATAGCCTCTCTATCCCCTCCGGGGTAGGGGTAAGGTCTGCGTACATTCTACCCTCCCCAGACCCCACTTGTGAGATTTTACTGGGTTGTTGTTGTATACAGCCTGAAAATAATTATACTAATAGGATTCCTGAAGGTAATCATGTAGGATTCCTAACGTGTAGTATTATATCCTAAAACTAATAGGATTATAGGCTGATATCTAGAATTCTAGTTATGTCCTTTTATTAGGAGTTATTATGCTTAATATTATAAGGTTATTTTTGTAAATCAATATTGTATTCATGCTTTTACAATAATATAGATTAGCATAATTTATAGTATTTTCATATAGTTTTGAATATTTCAATTTAAACTTTATAAGATTAATTTGATCCAATTTAACTTTTAAAGATTAGTTAAATTAACTTTGGAAAAGTATTACATAAACAAAAACAGAGATCATTTTGTAAAACAAACTTTTAACATAAACAAATTTTACAGGTTGGTAATATTAAACATTTTTTCTTTTATTTTAATTTAATTACATTATCATTTGACGGCCTAAGTAAAGCTTTTATCAGAGGACACGTCACAGACACTGAAGGGGCAGTAATCTCCTCTGGGGATGAGGAATTTTCACGAGCAAACTCTCAAGCTCGAGCTCACGTCGACGACAGTGAAAAGGAATAGTAATGATTGACGAGTGGCTCAGATTTTAACCGGAAAAATTCCCTGAATTCCAACATTTTTTGTGCAATGTGTAATTGCTTTTCTACTACCTTCTTTCCTCATTCATTTGGTTTCACTACTTCCAAACTGACCCACAAAACGCTACTCATCGATGGTACTCCTCACTTACTTCTCAATTCAGAACTTGGAAATAACAGGATACAGTTTTCCAGTGACTGTTTCAAACCAAAAAGGAACTTACCCAAGTCGAATCTCTTTAATATCGATGGGTATGAATTTTCTGACGATTTATGGCTTAAGGACAAGAAAGAAACTGAAATTCCTCTCAGAACAGCTCCAATAACAGAGGAACATGTGGAGAAGGGTGAATTAATGGAAAATGGAGCGGATTCTGTGGACGTGGACTCTAACTTGAACAGGCTGGAGAAGGGAATTGTGCGGAGGAGGAAGCAAATGATGAAAAGGTCGAATATGATTGCAAAGCAAGTGATCAGCATTCGTTCTGCTCTCAGCTTCGGCTTTGTTTCCCAGCTTTGGGTCGACATAAATTCTGTACAATTCGAAATCTTTTATACTTCAAATTGTCTTAGCATTTTCCTTTTCTTCAATTCAAATTTACCGAGCAATGTATAGGGTTATAACATATTAGCAATTGCTAATTAGTCTATCTCATTAACATATTAGCAAGTGCAATCCTCTGATTTGTTTATTACTATTTCAGTGGATTGTTTTCCTAGTTGAAGTGAGGCCAAACTTACTTTCTGGTGAAGTGGAGAGATTTCTGCTGGAGGATGTCAAACAGGTAACTGTCGTAAAAATTGTAGCTTTCCAATGCCTACATGTTTACCTCAAGCTTGTAGCTCAACCGTTTTAAGATTGTTTCTTAACTAGTACAACATAGTATTATCTTAGATAATTAGTCTGTCATTTGTACCCGGCGGAGGCAAAAAAAATGCTAGGCGATTTCTTTCCATCTGCATAAGCCTTGAATCGGTGTTGGTGGAAGGTAGCAGGTAACCGGTGGAATAGTCGGGTGCACGGAAGCTGGCCCCGACACCACCATCATAAAAAAAGTTTATTTGACATTTATAGGATATATCAAGGTTTGATTGCATTTGGTTTCCCTACTGCTAATGCGATTTCATCATCATTATTAGGCCTGTTTAAGGAATGGAGTTTGCAGTTCCAGGATACCACCTTTCTTAGTTGCTTTTCCAAACTAGTAAAAGACTATCACACATCCTAATTCTGCTAACTAAAGCCGAGCTCAAAGGAACAGAAAAAATAATAAAGCATTTGTTCTAAAATGCTCTCTGGAACTGAGACAGGGCTGGAACTCCCACTTGGGCAGGGGTGGAGAATCTTGGACAATGGGTGGGACGATGGTCGAGCAATATTGCACGTGTGAAGATAGGTTATGCTGTTTGTGTTTTATTTGGAGCTAAACTTAAAGCGCTTCTTTACCTTTAAGAAGCTTAAGAGATTTTCCTTTTAAGATATACTACTCAAAAGTCTCCACTTCATCAAAACATCCTGAAATTCTTTCGGAACGAGATAAAATCACGCACCTTAATCTGTTTGGCTTAGAGGGTACATAGATGGGGTTTTTCTCAGCTTTCAACCTTTTTCTGATTCCAAATTTATGTACTGCATTGATCCTCGGTAATTGCTCTTGGATAATGATTAACAATGTGTTTTCACTGATCATTGTAGGTTGGAGATGTTGTACTTATTGAGGATGAGAGTGTGATGGAAAATGAATTTAAGCTTGTTGGACTGCAGACATTGGTATGCTCTCTCACTTCTTATTGGTTCCTTTTGGAGATTACTGATACCCAGAGTAGCTGGGGAAGATTTTTATTCATGCTCCTGGTCAGTTAACTTCTTACTGTCTCCGTGAACTAGAACTCTCTTTTCCATTGAACTGCTAAACCATGCAAACATGGAACTCATTGTGTAGATTCATTCTATATTTCCATGTGATGAAAACCTTAATTCTTCAGTAGTTATCGAACTAAAAAGTGGTTCATACTAAGAGCCGTTTGGCCATGAATTTTTTTTCACTTTTTTCGAAAAATTTTCACTCTTTTATTAAGATTAGTGTTTGGCTATAAATTTTTCAATTTTCACTTGAAAATGAATTTTGAAAATTTTCGAAAATTTGAAAAACTCCAAAAAGCTGTTTTTCAAAATTTTCACTCAGATAACTCACAAAAATTCAAAAACAACCCAAAATTATATTCATGTCGAAACACAACTCTAGTTTTCAAATATCATAGTCACTGAAAAAAAATTTCACTTTTTTTCGGAATTTTACAATTCTTAGGTCCAAACACCCACTTAGACTTTGGTAAGTTTACAAAGCTTCAGTACTGAGAGTTTATTTGGCTGTAGGACTTTTAAATTAACTGGATATGAATAAATTACATAATTGATCTCTATTGTTAATAACCAGCTTAGTCTTTTCAAGTCACTTTACTTAATATCATAAGGAAAAAAAGAAAACAAGAAGAAACAAAAAGGTATGAAAGCTATACTTGTAAATAACAATATAGAGTCAGTGGTTTATGTTTGACATTCATTGTCTTCCACCAAAACTCAAATGCAGCGAAATTTGGTTGATTTCTTTATAAATGTGAATAGTATTTGGTTTAGTTTTTTATTAATTGTGTCCCTCAAGCTCAATAGCAATGAGTTTAGACCAACTTATGGACAAATATGAATAGTATTTGAAATTCAAACTAAATCCATAACAAGAAAAATTTGATGGTGATTAGTTTCTTTTCCAGTTTCCAACTATACCCTAAAATGTTATCAGTACTGCCCAGCTTTTACCAGCGGTACTGGCAAAAGAATTTTTTTTTTAAACCAGCGATGAAATTAAGTGCAGTACTGATATTTCACAGCTGGTAAAGTCAAGGACCATCTAAAAACTGGTTTGACCATTGAGGACAGTTTATGAACAAAATAAAGTATGAGAATCAGAGTACATCATTAATGTTAAGAAACCAATTTGGTTATTTACTCGTGGAGTTTCATCCTTTTCCATTGAAAATGTCCTAGACTCTGGTCTCAATCTGATGACTAAAATTGATCCTGGCAAATCTGAAGAGTTAGTTGTGAAATCTATAACATTGAGATTGAAGCACCTCACAAGTCCCTCTTTGCTAATGGGAATGGCGTGAAGGATTCAAAAGTAAAGGATACTGCCTGACCAAGTACACTATGATAGTTTTTTCTATTAATTAACTAGTCCATGCATAATTGGCTCACATCCTAGTTGGCTATGAGCCTCCGTCGGGCTCATGCATGAAGTGAAAACATATGGAGTACCTTAGAGCTGAATTTGCCCAGGGGAATATCAGTTCTTGGATTAAGATGCAAAAGTTTGTTCTGGTGACTAATTGTACATATTAAGAAAATGATTAATATTCAGTTTCAAATGGACTCATGTATCTTTTATTTTTTTAATTTATAGATTCAGTGTTACATTTATTGAAAATTATCAAGCAGCTCGTAAATATGAACCAATGATCACATTTGCTCTTTCTTTTAGTGTTGTTTGGATAGTCTAGTGCGGATCCCGGAAGGTAACTGATCTTGCTCCTAAAATGGTGAAAAAGAAAGGGCGATGGGCCAAATTTTAAAAAGAATGGCATTCCAGTGCATCTCATTCTTCTTTCACTTCCCCAATGATAAAGAGTTCAACTCGGATACATTATTTTTCCCCAGGCTTTCTGTCTCTTTAAAATCTTCATGGTTTTGCTGGAATATTTGAGAGAGTGCTTTCATGCTTATGGAATTGCCACCTCTTATTGTTTTCCTTTTCCCTACTTTTTTCTTATATTTATTGTATGGCCTTTGCTTCTTTCTTCAGTTTTTTTTATATCTGTCTCTTCTGCAGGTGGGGTACAACGTTGTAACACCACGTCAACGGAATATTGGGAAGGTGATAAACTGCTTCACTTTTTCCAGTATCTGTATATACTATAATAAATTTTATATTTCTGTAGGTTCGTGGCTATACCTTCAATATAAATTCGGGGTCTGTGGAATCTCTTGAGCTTGATTGGTTAGGAATATCCGTAATACCATCCAGTTTGGTAGGTTAATACAAATACATTTTCTTTTAGTGCAGCTACTTGCTGACATCCTCCTATTTGTCATTCTAGCTAAAGTAGTGTGTTGCATTCTTGACACTTGCCCTTGGTTTATATCAGGTGAGCACCTATTGTCTGTTTGTTGAGGATGTGGTCGACGTTTTATCAGATACCATTGTTGTGCAAGACGCTGCAGCCTCACGCCTACAGAGACTTACAAAGGTACTTGGGAGTGTTATGGTCAATAATCAATGTTAAAGTTCTATCTGGGAGTGTTATGGTCAATAATCAATGTTAAAGTTCTATCTGCGCTGGCTTATGGATATCTGTACTTTGGGTTTTACCAAGAGAAGTGTCCACACACACACACCAAACACTTCCCGCGTAAGTAAGAACTGACAGTGGATATGACCCTAAGTATAGTTGAATTAGAGAACAGATTCATGTGGTTGAGCCACAGTTGGGTTAAGTGTTATTTGATGGCATGCAATGATTAATTATTCTAATCGTATCGTAATGACATTTGCCAGGGATTCTGGGATGCCCAGAAAATGACTTACTCTGCAGATGAAAAAGAAGATGACAGTTTCTTAAGAAACCCGTATGGTAATTACCGGAATGGACGAAGGCTTAAAAAATCTTCAGAAAAAAAGTTAAGAAAGAAAATAAAAGAACTCACAGATGATTGGGAGCTCCCTGTGGATTTCTTTTAACTTTTAATCTGCTAACAATGTACATCACACCTAAAGGACACTGATTTCTCTATAGTTTTTGTCTCTACAGTTGCTGAGTAGATCTATTATTTTGAAGATTTTGTTTATTCAGCTTGTAATCTCTGTAGTGCTTAATACAGTTGATGTAGATATTGAACTGGATACTTCTGAGTTCATGGAGCTAAATTTTATGATATAGTAGGTAAATACTTACCCGCACCGAGTTATCCAGTAACGGCCAATTGGAGACCAAAGTGACCATCTGTATTTATTTGTTTCTTCTTGAAATTTTATGACACAATAGCACTAGTTACCATTCTCCAATATTCCATATTTTGCAAGGACATGGAATTCTTGAATACCAGATTATACAGCCTTATAAAGGTTACTTTATTTTATTATTGGGATTTGGGAGTTCGGGGAAGAGTGAATTGGAGGCAAAAGAAAAAGATGCAAGTGAGGGTTTATGAGATTCTTTGGAGTTTCCGTGAGATATCGTAGCTCAATATGCGGGAGAGATGTTAGGTGTATAACTTTAATAAGTTTTAGACCCTAGTAACGCATTTTAAAACTGTGCGAGTTTAGGCCCAAAACAAATAATATCACTAGTAGGCTGACTTGTTACATATAGTATCAGAGGCACTTCTCGTGCAACCGATAATGAGGCAAACTTCAGCGAGAACGTTGAGTCCTAAGGAGTGTATGTGACACCTTAGGCGATGGTGGGCAAATCTTAGTCAGGAAGCTGAGTCCTAAGGGGGTATATATGATATTGTAGACGAATCCCACGTCGATAAAACACGAAAAATATGTTAGGTGGATAAGTTAACAAGTCTTAGACCCTAATGACGTATTTTAAAGTCGTGCGGGCTTAGGCCTAAAGCAAATAATATCACTAGTAGGCTTGGCAGTTTCATTCCAGCACCAAGATTATCTCTTTTATATATATATAATGGTGGTGCGGGTTAATTTGCATATACCTCTATTAATATTATTGGATACTTGATATCGCCCTGCGCTCTACGTCTGGAAGATCTGCGAATCCCTCCTGCTTATGTTAAAACTTTCCAAGATCCGCCTCATGGGATCCAAGTTGAAAGAGCCCCTTCCTCGATCCATATCCCATAGGTTAGGTATAGTGTTTGAATCAATAGAGAACCTTCTCTTCTGTGTGAATCGATATTATTCCAACATATGTATCAGATAACCTGTTTACGAAGACTTTAGACATACGAAAAGAAATATCTTAGTGTTTTAGTCTCTATTGTGTGACGCATTTAATCCGTTGGAATAAAATTGCAAAAAGAATTTGAATCTTATCTTGTTTTCTACCTTTCCTGATATTAGTGGCTCAAAAGTCATTGAAACTTTCTTATATTTGGTGGAATATTTTCCTAACGTCTACAAGGGAGCATCATGTCACAAGTCATCGCATGATTCTCCACTAAAACCAATATTATCTTCTCAGATTTCTAATCCATTCTAACTTAATTTTTTGACTTTCTTTTTGTGGTCTAAAATAAATTGTTTTTTTAAAATTTAAGAATAAATTAATTTTTTTTTTTTATATTACCCTTGAAGTAAATAATATCAAAGTATGTGTTAGGAGTGTTTATGTGAAGAGATAGTAAATATTATGCTAATTAATATTAAACGGTGAATTTTTTAAAATGTGTTAAAACAACAAAAAGAATTATTTACTTTGAACCGGAGGAGTAACTAATTTTATATTAGGGGTTGGTTGAAATTTATCTTGTATTATTGGTCAGAATTAAAGCTTAAAACACTACGGTGTGTCCACTCTCACACACCCTCCGGTGTAAAACTTATCTTCTATAGATGTCATCAGTAATTATATACTCTGCCGTTCCATTTATGACTCATCATTTTCTTCTCAGTATGTTCTAAAAAGAATAGCACAGTTTTATATTTGGTAATTTATTAAGTTTGAAACTAAAATTTTACCCTTAATGATATATTTTTATAATTATATAAATGTTATAGTATATACATTAAAGACCACAAGTTCTAAAGGTACTTTTAGAAGGTGTTTGGACACAAAAAATGTATATTTGAAAAAAATTAAAAAAAGTAATGTTTAAAGTTAAGTTATTATGTTTGGACATGCATTGCACTTGAAAAAGTATTATATTATTGTGAGTGACGAATTCTTTATTCCTTAATTTTGAACTAAAAAATTTCCTAACACTTGGAAGATTTCACGGGCAAACACATTTTTGAATAAATAAATAAATAAATAAATTTATGAACAAACGGTCCTTAATATGTAACAAAAGTCTTATGTGGAACATCGTTATATAAAATAGTACAAAGGGAATAATATATTACGTTAGCTAATACTCAACTCTGTTATAATCAATCCAAAACAGTATTCTCTTTTTTTTAAAATTACAAATTACATGTGAAATTCTGTGGAAAAAGCATGTATGAAAACCATAGGTACTACTATGTAATTTTTTAAAATTATCAGGCATGTCTTTTAAAATTTTGGTGGTCCACAATTCCACCTTATGCTTCACTAAACCACTAATTAATTAATCTTAAGCGTCAGTTAAAAATTACATTAGTACCACTGGTGTGGATGACGATATTAGGCTGACAGCATATGAATAACGTCATTGGCAACGTGTACCTCTTTTTACGCTCTTCAAAGCTCGTATCAAATCTCTATCCATTTCCATGCAAAGCCAAAAGTTATCCGATACTTTTTCTCTTTAATTTTTTTTTTTCTTTTTACGGGTGAATTTTCACCAATATCGCTAGACCGTAATTCTTTCTTAATGGCGACGGTAACATATCTCATCAACATAATTGCATTAAAATTTAAAATTTATCTGAAGTTTATATATACATATTTTATAAATTTTTCAAAATATATATACAAAATTTGAATTAAATTTAATGAGATCTGTCGAATCCGTTGTTTGATTAAAAAATATGAAACCTTTTGTTAACTTATTTAAATAAAAAGGTGATGGGTAAATCCTAATTAAATATAATAAGTTCTAGATCTAACACGTGCTTACATAAAGAATGTATGACAACGTTAAAAACAGTATTAAGTGATGCTATTACGGATGAATAGTGGAACGAGCAATACCTATATTAAATGGCAATAAATGTAAATAGAAGAAATAATTCATCCAGATATTGAATGAGATGGATGATTTTTTCCATCTGACAACAATGTAAGACAAATGAATACATGAATATATGAGATTTTCTTGGATCTGATGCGAGAAAAGGTGGAACAAACAACAAATGGAATAAATGTGGAAAGGTGATATTTTTGTATTGCTTTTCTAGAGTCAACTTTTCATGAGAGTTCTTATCAGAATGAATATATCCCCCCTGCCTTCTCTCTTTTACTCTTCATGTGAGATGTTCCCAAAAACCCTAAAAAAGTACCGCAAAAGGAATATTCCCTACGAAAATTCCAAAGCTATACTAGTCGTTATTCTTTTTCCTGCCGCTCGACCTCGGCCTTGAATCGCTTACTCGGCGGCTCCACATTGTCAAGCCCTGGTCGACCTCGGCCTAGTCGCGCATGATGAGACACAATTCTCATACTTAGTCACCTCTTCATGTTGGATTTTCTTAGTCGATTTTTGACCCATACAGTTGTACTTTCATGCAGGCCCGCCCCAAATAATCAATATATTCGCAATCAACCTAGTTTTTTCAGCACGAGGCTAGCAAAAAAGTAAACTTTTTTTATCAAGAAAATTTAAAATATTAAAAAGTAAACACACAAATAAACCAAAGGTAATTTTTTGACAAAGGGGTTCGAACCCCCGTCCGTCGCCCTAGCTCCGCTCCTGCACTAGGCGTGGATATATTTTTTCAAAATTGTAAACAATTTACCCATTAACTGTAAATTATAATTGGACTTTTGAGTATGATGGTACAAGTGACCCAATATAATTGTAGGTTCATGAACCAAAACCATAACTGTCTAATCACAACAGTTAATAACAAAAACGATCTCAATCAATGCGCGTGGGTTTTGTCTTTCCACAAGCTAAGGACGAATTTTCCTTAGAAGTTTAATCAATCAATACTTTTTACTTATAAATGAAGCCTTCACGTCCCTTCACTTGTTTCTCAGTGTTAGTTAATTAGTTCAGCTAATTAAATGGAGTCTGAAAATTACACACAGTCTGATCTGGAAACGGTAACGGAAAAGTTGAATCGCGGCCGGGAACTCACGCGCCGGCTAAGAGAAATGATAAAGAAACCTGAAGCAGATGCCAGAGATGTATTGACTGAGGATTTGGTGGGCAAAATAATGAGTTCATTTATTGAGACTTTATCGATACTAAGATCTAACGAATGCAGTGAAGTTTCTCAAGTTCTGAAGACAAGTGGTAGTTGCAAGACTTCGTCATTGAAAGATCGACGAGGGCGCTACAAAAGAAGGTGATTTTACCAATGATAGTTTTTGACTGATTTGTTTTGAAACTTATAATTTAAAACCATCCTTTGAAATTTATATGACTATAAATTAGTACTTATCTAATTAAGAATATAATTAAAAAATTTGAAAAAGTGTTATATAAATTGAGATAACACAATATCAATAATAACATATATGTATGATCTCATAATTGGGCTTTGGAGTGGGTAGAGCATATATACAAACCTTACTCATATTTTGTGTAAGGTAAACAGATTATTTCCGGTAGATCCTCATGTAAGAAGATATCTTTTAAAACGGTATCACATAAATTGAGAGAGGAAGAACTATAGTATTTTTATGGCTACAAAACTATGTTATTAAAAGTAGGAAAAATGCCTAAAAATGTCACTCAACTTTCAGAAATGCTCTAACTATGTCATCCGTTAAAAATATGCTCATTTCATGTCACTGGCGTTACACCTTTGGCTCACCTATGCCATTATTGAACTAACGACACAATTTTAGTTTATTTTAATTTTTTTATGAAATAGGTGAGCCAAATTTTTTAGAAGTGCTTTAAATGAGAAATAATTTGTATTTAATTAATTAATTTAAAAATATTTTTTAGCAATAATTAATGTTTGCCCAATGTTTTAAAAGTACTACTAAATATATTTTTCTCAAAAAAGTATTTTGAGAAGAAATAATTTTTCTGCTTCTCAAAAAAATGTTTCTGCTTTTACGTACTTAAGAACGCTTTTTTCCTCCTAAGAACTTAGCCAGAAACATAAATTTTAGAAGAAAAGTATTTTTGGCAAAATAATTACTTTTGGCGATCAAATGGGCTATTATTTAACTAGAAGGAAAGATGGTTGGTGAAAGTGAAACCAGAGGAAATTTGGTTTGGATTCCTTGATGCCCATTGACAGTTTTGTACTTTAACTATAGAAATACAAAATTGTGAAAGACAATATTTTAAGAGCATTATGGTATAAAAATGGGTTTTTAATTTTAGAATTATTGTTGAACAATGATGTAACAATTAACAAGGGTAATTTGATCCTGGTACTGTTTCTAGGAAAGTTTAAGATGAGTGAAATTTCAGGTTTAATATAAGTTTCTAACAAATGATTTTTCAACCTTTTCATACAGGAAAACTTTAGAGACAACAATTAAAGAAACCTCAACTTTAGTGGATGATGGCCATGCATGGAGAAAATATGGTCAGAAGCACATTCTCAATGCCAAATATCCAAGGTTTGAGTAGCCATCCTCACTTTTTTTTAAGCATACGAATATATATTTCTTTTATAACAATAGTGTCCGCACTAATTTGCACGCACTTTGTCTAATTTCACCCATATATCTAGATGCGTACTAAGGATTTGAAAGTCACATGGGTACATTGTCGAATAAAAGTATGATCAAATGTTGGAGTCGGAGTCGAACCCAAACAATACATTAAAAGTCAAGTTTGGCCCCCCTAAATCAACTAATGCAGTTGCCGTATTTTAACTAGTTACTTGTATATATATAATTTCTTTATGTTTTTGGAGAATTATAGTGATTGACATATGAATAAAAAATATGCAGGAACTACTTTAGGTGCACTCATAAATTTGATCAAGGATGCGAAGCAAACAAACAGGTGCAAAGAATTCAAGAAAATCCGCCACTATTTCGAGTCACGTACTATGGTCATCACACATGCAAAACTTTTCCTCAAGTTTCTCAAATAATCTGTGATTCTCCAACTGATGAACATTCTTCAGTTCTACTTAACTTTAATTCTACCAATAATCATCACCATTTTTATGATATGATGGTGAGAACTGTTGAATTTGCTGATTTATCTTTTGAATTTTAAACATTAACTCTTTTCTTAATTAATTTCTCGTGTAATAGGGGAATATATATATATATATATGTGGTTCAGAATAGGTGTAAATGTTTTGTATAACATTGACGTATAGTTTTTAGCAAAGCACTAGATGGTTTGGATTTTGGAATGAGAATGATTTTTGCTTCAACATATAGTATTTCTTTTCTATTGTTTGTTGTGAATGATGTAACACTCTATACAAAAGACTTAGTGGGCGTTTGGACTTAATAATTGTAAAATTTCAAAATTTTCAAGTGGAAATGGTATTTGAAAATTAGAGTTGTATTTGGACATGAATATAGTTTTAGGTTGTTTTTGAAAATTTGTGAATAATTTGAGTGAAAATTTTAAAAAATAACTTTTTGAAGTTTTTCAAATTTTCGAAAATTTCCTAAATTTATCTTCAAGTAAAAATTAAAATTTTTATGACCAAATATTGATTTAGAAAAAAAGTAAAAAAATTCTTATGTCCAAACGGGCTCTTAAACTAGTGATTTGATGTAGGGATTTTTTCCTTCCTATACCATTAATGAAACTTTATTATCAAATATGTGCATATTTTGTAAATTACCCGACCTGTGCACTATTTTTCTATAATTTTTATATCATTCATTAATTAGTAATTAATAGTAGCTGAATCTTCCTAAAATGGCGCGCTAAAAATCAGGAAAATAATATCCTAATTGATTTAGCAACCTTCAGTTCAAATTTGAACGCAAATCCTTTATCTGATCTGCGAATTTTTTTCGTAAGCTACAATTCAAAAAAAAAGACGAAAAGCTTCAACAAACTGAAATCAAATTGTAGAAATCAGTTCGTCGAGTTTCTTCCTCAATCTAGACATCAAAAAGGTGACCAATTATTCAACAAAATCAAGTCAAATTGTAGAAACTAATAATGTTGATACTTTGTTCTTCATCTCTTTTTTTTCTCAATCCACAAATCAAAAAAATGATAAAATATAGAACAATACCTCAGCAACAACACGCAATCAAGTCCAAAATCCCAATCGGGAAAAATCTGATTATAAAAAATGGGTCTCATCTCTGTATTTTTTGAGAAGAAGAAGGAATGGAGAAGAGGAAGAAAGGGGAGGGGGAAAACGGCGTTGGTCTTAAGAATTAGGGGGAGCTGATTAAAATTATTATGTTACAAATTCTATGAAAGTCTGATTTTATGTTAATATCTACAAAATTCCTACATTTATCTACAAATAAATTACAAATCAGTTTAAGTATGTATAAAGCAGTATTGTTTTTAAGGGTATCTACAAAAGTACTACATTTATACTACAATTAAACTACGATCTATGTTGAAAAAAAATGTTGACTACAAAATTTTCTCTTAATCTACAAAATTTCTACAAAAAAACTAAAATAAACTACAAATCAGTTTTAGTATTGTATAAAGCTGTATTGTTTTTAAGGGTATCTACAAAATTACTACAATTAAACTACAATCTATGTTGAAAAAAAATATTGACTACAAATTTTTCTCTTCATCCACAAAATTTTTACAAAAAAATACAAATCAGTTTAAGTATTGTATAAAGCTGTATTGTTTTCTCCGATGAGATGAGGAATTTGTAACCCCCTATTTAGACTTCTGGTAGGCAAACCTGAGTTTAGAGCCACCTCGATTTGGGATGCCAAAGGGTATCTACATTTATACTACAATTAAACTACAATCTGTGTTGAAAAAAAATGTTGACTAAAAAATTTTCTCTTCATCTACAAAATTTCTACAAAAAAAAAATTACAAATCAATTTAAGGTTTCGGGGTGAAGCTTAGTCTTTAAAATATGAATCTTTGAATCAAAGTCAGAAGAAGTGGTAGGGGGTTGATTGGTTTCAGAGGTGATTTGAATTCGACAAGCACCAGAGAGTGAAGAAAGAGAGGATTTTGAAGTTGCTCAGTCGTCACTTGTATTTCAACGAAAAAAGAACATTATAAATGGAAGGTAAATACTGTGTAGAATTTTGAGATGGACAAAATACGAGAATTAAGCAAGGTTGATTTGAAAAGGGGACGGCCAACTTTTTTTTTTCCGCTAGGTTTGCATCGGGAAAATCTGATTATAAAAATTGGGTCTCATCTCTGTATTTTTTGAGAAGAAGAAGGAATGGACAAGAGGAAGAAAGGGGAGGGGAAAAACGGCGGGTCTTAGGAATTAGGGGGAGAGAGAAACGTGGGATATATGGACACCTTTAATTAAAGAGTAAAAAACGTCCAATTAATTAGATCCTTAATTAAGTATGATATAGAATTAATAATTTGATATACTAAGTGTAATTAAGTCAAACCTTAAATATTGAGAGTAATAAGATTTTCTGTGTGGCATAGGAATGTAAAAATTCCTTTGATGTATGTATATATGAATACAACTATACAGATGTGCACTAATACATTTAGCCTTTGTTCGCTTTGTTTTGTTCATTATTTACTTTTTCTTTGTAAATTAAATAATATACATATAGTTGACATATTCTTCAAAATCTTATCTTTACTCGTAAAATTATCTTTTTTTTGTTGGTTTAGTACATGTCATTCGGGTTTTATTTAAATACTAGTTCATATGTGGATCAACTAATACAAGATGAATAATATTTGATATCCACGTTACCAGAAAAGTGTTTCTTACACGAGAAAAGAAAAAAAATTCTAACTGGACAATATCTTTCCTCTATGTTGGTCTTTTTAAGTGCATCTTTTTCGATTTGAAAAGTTTAACTTATTTGAAATATAATGCTTAATTCAATTGATAGATTAAGAGCCTGTTTGGAAAAAAACAAAATGCATTCTCAAATTTGAAAAACTGATGAGAACCTATTTTTCAATTGAAAATGGGAAGGTTGTTAGTATTTAAATGGAAAATATATTGAAAAAAAAGACATCCAAATATATTACAAAAATTATAACCAAACACAGCTTCATCTCCAATTCAAATTTTAGTGGAATTTCAAATTTTAAAAAAAAATGAAATTCATGTCTAGACGCCTACTAATTCAATACGAAGGAGAAACATGAACCCCCTCCTCCCCCCCTCTCCACATTCAACTACCATCCTAAAAAAGCTTCTTTTCCCCTTGATCCATGTAAAAGTAAAAATAATTAAGACGTGAAGAATTTAATATCAGAATAACCAATTGATATTTTCTCTATCCCATTTTATGTGATACTTTTCCTTTAGTGTTTGATGTGTCGCTATAATTCATGATTTAACGCATTATGTGCCTCGTATTTTACGTGCTTTAATGATAAAAATACACTTTGTTCGATCATAATGGAATTTATTTTTATGTGTAGGTGAATTAGAGATGGAAGCCAAGCTAAATGGATGCTTAAACGTCGAAAGTGCGCGTGAAAATGGTGAAAAGGAAAAGTCAGGCGAAAGCCAGCTCGACCAGGCTTTAGCCTGGCGAGGCCAGGGTCCAGATCCGACTTTCCAAGTCTTAAATACTTTCCCGGCACAACTAGGAGTGACTTACACGTTTAGGGCTTACCATATAAATAGACCCAAAAACACAACTTTGAAGGACTTTTGCCATTAGAGACAAGAGGAGATCGTGAAACACCACTCGGGTGTTCAAAAAATTTATTTTTACATCCCTTATTCCTTACTCTGTAATTTAATTATGCAATTTACTTTGGATTTGATTACTACGAATATGAGTAGCTAAACTCATAATCTAGGGTTTGATGGAATTGAAGGATGAATTTCTCGTTATGTTAATATAGATTTGCCATAGTTTTCTCTCTATATGTTCAACTATATGCTTGTTGATGTTAATTGAAGGGCCCTCAATTAGATGTGCATATTTAGTATGTATTGCTCGGGAGAGAGTGTATATTTAGGTAGTTGTAGAACAACATCACTCCCGACGTATATGAGGGATCAATAACGAAGGGTTTAAAGGTGGGATTAGGGATAACGAAATCTTTGGTGCGATCAAAGTGAGCTATAATTAAATCTAGCTAGCGTAACTTGAGAGAGTATGTCTAGTATATTGTCGTAATTACTCGGGAGAGATTTACGGCAGTCAGAGTGCTCATAATCGATAGAGAAGTTTAGGCAAATTTATACCAAACATAGTGGGAAGGGATTCCAACAATAGGAGAAATCATAACTTTAAATCATTCTATTATTGTTTACAACTAGTTCTTAGTTAGCTCTTAGTTACTATAATTTCATTAAGTAATAGTTAGTAGAAAACCAACCATTTGTTATTTAAATATTTGCGGAAGTTGATTACGTGAAATGTGTGAGTCTGATAACAATACTTGATAGGTTAATTCCCTGTGGCATTCGACTCTGGACTTAATTTCCGAAATATATTTGCAACGACCGCATTGTCCTTTTTATAACACATAGTTGGGCGTGATCAAATTTTGGCGCCGTTGTCGGGTAATTAACGATGTTATCAATTACAGTTAAAAGAAGTGCAAAAATTCTTAGTGTAGTCAATTTTCTTCAATTTCGATCAACTATATTGAAATTTTAACGTTTGTAATCTTGGGTGTTACAGGTGCATGCCTAGAAACTCCTCAAGAACTGGTGAAGTGTTTGAAGCATTATCAGATCTTGAGAAAGTTTTCAAGGCCTTGGATCGGTCAAACAGGAAAATCAAACAACAACAAAACTCAACTGAACAACTTGCACCAGACATGGCAGATCTGGTTAGCAACAGAGATAATGGGTATAATGTGGAGGACCCAAATGAGCAGCTCCACCACTTGTGCCAGAGGCTGCTTTGTATGATTGGTCACAGCCCACAACAGACAATTTAGCCACCGCGATTGTAGTCCCGCAGATACAGGCTGACTCATTCCAAATCACAAACAATATGTTGCATTTGTTGCAAAACAAAGGACTATTCTCGGGGTCATACATTGAAGATCCTCAACAACACTTAAAAAAATTTCTGTCAATCTGTCAAACACAACGACAACACAACGTGACTCCGGAAGCAATAAAGCTATGGTTGTTTCCATTCTATGTGATAGGAGCAGCTCAAACTTGGCTCAATTCACTTGCCATAAATTCCATCACTACTTGGGAGGAATTAGTCAAGCAACTCGTGAACAAATTTCATCCACCCAACAAGACTGCTCAGCAAATTGATGAGATCTTGAGCTTCAGATAGAAACCAACAGAAACATTGCAAGATACATGGGAAAGATTCAAAGGGTTGCTGGTTTTATGTCCACACCATGGTATTCATGAGCAAATGTTGGGGCAGAGGTTCTACATGGGTCTAGCGGATAGTGTGAAGGCTAATGTTGATGCTTCATCCGGTGGAACATTCTTGAGTAAAACATTCAGAGAGAGCAAGATCATGCTCGACAGATGGCACAGAATTCGAGATGGACCACCAGAAACGCTCCCATCACTCCTGTAGTCCACTCTGTGGCTTTAGATCCAGCTAACTTTATAGCTGAAAATATAGCCACACTAATGACACAAATGAGCATCCTCACTAAAAAGGTTGAATAATCAAGTTAGAAACAGCAGGTGCACATAGTTGATACAACCAATGGGAGCTTATGTACATCTTGCATTAGTCAGCCATTTGGTGGCCCGTGGAGTGCTGATGGTGATCACCAACACTATCCGGAAAAGATGAATTATGTGTCCAACTATGGGGGGCAGAGACCAGGTGGTCAGATTTGGAGTCAGCAGAATCAACAATACAGGCCAGCCCTGCAGCAACACAATAATAACAATAATATGAGGGCCATGCGACCACAAGGCAATATGGTGCATTACCAAAGGCAACAGGGCTACAATAATCAGAATCAGCAGCAGGGTTATCATCCACCTCAACAACAACACAATGGGAGACAAGAAGGTGGGTTCGCTAGACTCGAGGGAATGATGCAACAAGTGATTGGGTCCAATGCAAAAATAACTGAAAGAGTAGACTCACATGAGTCAGCTATAAAGAATATTGAGGTCCAATTGGGTCATATTTTGATGGCTCTGAATAATCGTCCTCATGGGGCGTACCTGCAGACACTCATATAAATCCAAAGGAGCAGGGCCTGAAACAACTAATGGCAGTGAGTCTACGGAATGGTAGAGACCTAGACTTGGAGCAAGAGATAGCTCGCAAAAGCAGACCTACTGAGACACTTGTGCAAGTGCCCATTGAGATAGATGATTCAGCAGGGTTGACTGAGGTGACAGTACAACATGCCCAGGAAGATGCCAGCAAAGAAAAAAAGGCTGAGAAAGATGTTGGGACAGCACAGGAACCGGTGGCGGAGGCAGTGCCTGAACAAGAGAAAAACCAAATCACAGGAAAGAAACAACCTCTAGCACCATTCCCACAGATATTGGCCAAATATCAAAAAGATGAGCAATATAAGAAGTTCTTGGAGATGTTGAAGCAAATTCAGGTAAATATTCCATTGATTGATGCTTTAAAGGAGATGCTTGGTTATGCAAAAATGATGAAGGACTTGATGTCCCGCAAGTTTGACTTCCAAGACTTGGCCACAGTTACTCTAACTCAAACTTGCAGTGTTGTTATGACGAGACCCATTGCTGAGAAGTTGTCTGACCCAGGGAGTTTCACAATTCCTTGCACTATAGGTAACTTTGCATTTGCTAAGGCACTGTGTGATTTGGGGGCAAACATAAATCTTATGCCCCTGTCTATCTATAAAAGGCTCGGGATTGGAAGAGTTAGGCCCACGTCTATGTTATTGCAGCTGGCTGACAGGACAATAAAGAGGTCTTCTATTATCCTTGATGATGTGTTGGTGCAAGTTGGGAAATTTTTGTTCCCAGCAGATTTTGTCATTCTGGATTGTCGAGTTGATGAGGAAATTCCCATAATTTTGGGAAGTCCATTTTTGGCCACGGAGAGAGCTCTAATTGACTGCGAAACTGGAGAGCTCAAGATGAGATTAAATGATGAGGAAATAACATTCAACGTGCAGAAATCTATGAGGCGACCAAGTGAATTCTCCAATTGCTCTTTAATAGATGTCGTGGATGTAATCTTGGAAGAGGATGATGAGACTTTGAACATTAAGGATCCTATAGCAGCTTGCCTCATGAACCTAGATGAGGTTAATGGTGAAGAATAGGTGGAATGGGTGCTCGCTCTTGAGGGCAAAGGTTTTTGGAAGAGACCACTCGAATTTGAGCCCCTGCACTTAGAGGAAAGGAAAACTCCTCCAGCCAAGCCATACATAGAAGAACCACCACATTTGGAGTTGAAGCCACTGCCCGCCCATCTCAGGTATGCATTCTTAGGACCTAACTCAACTTTACCCGTTATTATCTCATCTAGTTTGTTAGATGTGCAGGCAGAACAACTTTTGCAGGTACTGACGGAGTGCAAGACTGCAATTGGTTGGACCATTGCATATATCAAGGGTATCAGCCCGACCTTTTGTATGCGTAAAATTTCACTGGAAGATGGGCACAAACCTTCCAGAGAACATCAAAGAAGGTTGAACACCAACATGAAGGAAGTGGTGAAGAAAGAAGTGATTAAGTGGTTAGATGCGGGAATCATATTCCCCATCTATGACAGCAACTGAGTTAGCCCAGTTCAGTGTGAGCCAACGCAAGAGGCAAATAACGATGTAGATGAGCGCTATATTCTGAAATTTTCTAGGTCGTCTAGGCAAAGTGGCACTCCTCCATTGAAAGCCAAAAAGTGCATAAAGAATCATTTAATTCTTGGCTCGCAATAGTTTGTATCGCCCCAAGAGCATGATCATAGAGCAGAACCAAAACTTGGGGTCCAATTCATAAGTTCAAAGTGGAGGCAAAAGGAGCATGGAAAGCAAAGCTATTGGAAGGATGCAACAACAAACTAGATGGCTGGAACTAAGTGTGAGGTACCCGCACGAAGGACCAGGCCTGGGGAGAAGTCTTAGTACCTAACTGCTAGTGCTTCCGCCTTTGGCCTACCGGGGAGTTTCTTTTACCCACTTTATTAGTTATGGTGTGCATTTGGGACAATGGACAATTTCAAGTATGGGGTGAGGAGATTGTCTGGTGACTTTCTATGTCATTTTAGTTGTGTTAATTTAATTGAATAATATTTTTATTTTTCTTAGAAAAAGAAAAAAAATAGAAATATGTTGGACTCTTCCTGACGATGGATCTCCTAGACAGTTTTCTAGAGGGAACTAAGTCTAAAGAAAATACCAAAAAAGAAGAAGAAGATTTTTTTAGGTATTGTAGTAATTCCCCCTTGGTTTTTTTTTGGGTCGCGGTTCTTTTCCAAGGGTTTCTAGTTGAACCGGGTGTAGGTAGTTTTAATTTTTATGAGTAGGAGTCCATGATGGCTATGCATTTAATTGCAACAATAGATCTGATCTTTGTGATGCCTTGAGAATAGCCAGTACTCTGGTTGTGACGCTGAAGCTCAATTTTTGACTCTAGGATAAATACCTTCAATCATGGATTCTTAAATTTACTTAACTGCTTTGACTGGAGTGTCGTGATAAAACCAATCCTGAATGAGTTTGTGCCATGTCTGTGTGAGGTTTCTATGTATTCAGTGTATTGCATTTGATGTCTAGAACTTGCCCAGTGTGTGTGCAAAATGAAATAGTAGTGTTCTTCAGTCTGAGAAGTGATATAGGCATTTCTTTGTTAAGCCAAATATATATAGAGTATCCACCTAAATGTTATGTATCGTAGTTAACCCCTTTGAGTCTATAATCCTGTTTCTTTGGCAACCACATTACAAGTTGTACCTCGTTGTTTGAACCGACCATATATTTGAACCCTGTCACCTCTCATGAGCACTTGAATTGTGATGAATTATATAAAAGTTAAAGTGTAGGGTGGTGGGGTGGCTTTTGAGTGGAACAATGAAATGAGGCGAAAGGTGCACCGTATGAAAGAAAAAAAGTGTCAATAAAATCCATTTGGAAAGAGAAAGAAAAAGAAAAAAAAAAGAAAAAAAGTGATATTGATATAATCGTTGTAGTGTATGAAAAATAATTCCTGATGGTGATGGCTATTGATGTACTGGTGCTTAAAGAAATAGGGGTAAAATATAGTGAAGTTAAGGAGGAGTTTGGGTTTGACATAAGTATGGGCTTGAAGAATAAAGTGTTTGCATTAAAGTGCTTAAGGGAGGTGTAGTCACTTTTATATCTAAATGTATCTTACTCGCCCGCAGCCTACATTACAATCAATGAAAGTCCTATTTGATCTTAGACTAAATGAACTCAATTAGTGGAGTATTACACTAAGGGCAAGCTTATGGTACGTCATTTGGGGCATATGAATGTTATTTCTGAGAGCGAGTGATTTTTTCCTATCTTGAGTTCCTATGTTATTAAAATTCATGGTGTGTGGAACTAAGCTCTTTGATTGGGTGAGGGAACATGATTCATAAAGGAAAGGTAATGTTGTTGACCTCCATGTTAGAGTAAGTAAGTTAATTGTAAATAAAATATGATATTTGTGAGTCGGTTATTGAGGCGAGAAAGTCACACCTTTGTGCTTAAACTATTTTAAAAAATTCTTGGTATAACGAGTTAAGGGAATTGCTTAATAAGTTGTGTTCATGAGTGTAGTTTAATTACTCGAGGACGAGCAAATGTTTAAGTGTGGGGTATTGATGTGTGGCTATAATTCATGATTTAACGCATTATGTGCCTATCATTTTACGTGCTTTAATGATAAAAATACACTTTGTTTGAGTGTAATGGAGTTTATTTTATATGTAGCTGAATTATAGATGGAAGCCGAGCTAAATGGATGTTTAAACATCGAAAGTGCGCGTGAAAATGGTGAAAAGGAGAAGCTAGGCAAAAGCCAGCTCGACCAGGCTTTAGCCTGGCGAGGCCAGGGTCCAGATCCTACGATCCAAGTCTTAAACACTTTCCCGACGCAACTAGGAGTGACTTACACGTTTAGGGCTTATTATAACCATGTAAATAGATCCAAAAACACAACTTTTAAGGACTTTTGCCATTGGAGACAAGAGGAGATCGTGGAACACCACTCGGGAGTTCAAAATATTGATTTTTACATCCCTTATTCCTTACTCTGTAATTTAATTATGCAATTTACTTTTGATTTGATTACTACGAATATGAGTAGCTAAACTCATATTCTAGGGTTTGATGGAACCTATTGAAGGATGAATTTCTCGTTATGTTAATATAGATTTGCCATAGTTTTCTCTCTATTTGTTCAACTATATACTTGTTGTTGTTAATTGAAGGGGCCTCAATTAGTTGTGCCTATTTAGTATGTATTACTCGGGAGAGAGTGCATATTTAGGTAGTTGTTGAACAACATCACTCCCGACGTATATGAGGGATCAATAACGAAGGATTTAAAGGTGGGATTAAGGATAACGAAACATTGGGTGCGATCAAAGTGATCTGTAATTAAAGCTAGCTAGCGTAACCTGGGAGAGTATGTTTAGTATATTGTCGTAATTACTCGGGAAATATTTACGGCAGTCAGAGTGCTCATGATCGATATAGAAGTTTAGGCGAATTTATACCAAACATAGCTGGAAGGGATTCCAATAATAGGAGAAATCATAACCTTAGATCATTCCTATTATTGTTTACAACCCGTTCTTAGTTAGCTCTTAGTTACTATAATTTCCTTAAGTAATAGTTAGTAGAAAACCAACCATTTGTTATTTAAATATCTGTGGAAGTTGAGTACGTGGAATTGTGTGAGTCTGATAACAGTACTTGATAGGTTAATTCCCTGTGGGATTCGACTCTGTACTTAATATCCGGAATATATTTGCAACGACCGCTTTGTCCTTTTTATATAGTTGGGCGTGATGAGTGATCTATTATAAAAAAAACCACATCTTTCTCTTTTTGAAAGTTATTTAAGTTTAGCAACCTCATTTTATCTTTAATGACATGTCTTTTGAACCCCACTTAATGGTAATTAATTTTATAATTAGAGAGAAAATGAAAAGAGTAGAATATAAAATTACCTCCACTGATAAAAGATAATTTTTTGAAACATTATGTATATCAGACATTATTGGTTAAAAATTTTCTTTAATTTCTTAAACTCGTTGTGCAATCAAATACCTTCAATTAATTAGAATGAGATGAAGCATGAACTATTATCGGATAGTCTAATACAATACTAAAATAAGATTCAAATTGACCTATAGTGAAGCTGGTGAACCACAAAATTGCCTCAAATGAAATATTAATGTGAATCTCATTTTAATAAAATGGGACTTATAACTATTTCTGTTACGGAGCGAAATAAAGTGTCATATGGAAGCTAATAAAGTAAAGCTTGAACGATGACAAATTAGACAACAAAGAAAATACTAAAATATGTACAATATTTTAATATGATTAGGTCAATTGATCCACATTAACAAAACTAATATAAAAGAAAAAAATTATCGGGAGAATAATCTCTCCCTAAACAAAATTCTAATAATTATATTGTGAATGCTATTGTATTGTGTATGAAAGAGGGATCCTCAATTGTCATTTCGTACTTTAAAGATGTAAATAAAAAGTTTGATAGATGAATTATTAGAACAAAGGTAAATTTGAAAATAAATAATTAATACCTTCTTGACTTTTTTAAGATGACATTTATAATGTACCAAATTTAAACTTAAAAAGATATTTAAAATGGACATAAGACCAAACAAATAAAATGGACCAGAGGGAGTACAAAGTGAAAATGACATCAGTAGCTATGTTTTAAATATGTTGTTAAAATTTATCTATATTTTATAATGTATTTAAAAATTAGCTAACTTGCTCAAATTTTAGGACATGACATCCCTAAGTGTAAATCTCAAGGCTTTACGATATTATGTCCTAAAGTTCGAAAATTATATCAACAAATTTGAATTTATGTTTTGAATTTTAAATTAGCAGTTCATAAATTTTGGATTCTTAGTCCTGAATTTTAAGTAGCAACTCAAAATTCAGGATACTTAGTCCTAAAATTTAAATTAATTAACTAATCTTTAAATATATTGTAAATTATGATATATTTTAAACAACGGACTTGAAAGTGGCGATTGGTATATTTCACTTGTCACGACCTGATTTACCCTCCGAAAGGTATCTTGAAGGAACCTACTCTCTAAGACTAGGTAAGCCAAAAATTAGGGGAAAACGTTAATAACAACACAATAAATAAAGTAAATAGGGGCATAATCTAAATAGCAAAATGTTGTCGCTCGGCTCATATACAAAAAATATACTCCCAAAGACTTGGAATGTCACAAAGTCACAAGCTTCTAATAACTACTGTAGCTCTAACAAGTCTGGAGGTACATAAGAAAAGACTCTAGACGATGGAGTAGAAGGGGGCTCTGAGGATTCTGCGGACGCGGCAGAAATACCTTGTAGTCTCCTAGAATCAGCAGCAAATAGTATCCTCAAGGCTGATAGCTCGTACCTGGATCTGCACACGAAAATATGTACAGAAAAGGGTATGAGTACACCACATTGGTACCCAGTAAGTGCCAAGCCTAAAAAGGGTCAAGTAGTGACGAGGTCAGGTTAAGGCCCTACTGGAGTAAATATAATCAATTTAAAATAGTACAAGAGATAAGTAGATTCTATAGTAACAGTTAAATAAAATGCTCGAAAACTTAACAGTCAAGGAAGCCCTCGGCTCAAAACAAGGTAAACACAAGGTGAAATCTCTCGGGATACCGTCCCGTAGTTCCAGATGAATGTGCAGTACAAGGGGATCTCCCGGAATACGTCAGTAGTCCCAAAATAAATATGCAGTATATGGGGATATCCCGAAATACGTCTGTAGTCCCAAAATAAATATGCAGTACAAGGGGATCTCCCGGAATACGTCCGTAGTCCCAAAATAAATATGCAGTACAAGAGGATCTCCCGGAATACGTCTGTAGTCCCCATTTAAATATGCCATACACAATGAATGACAAGTATAACATCGAATTTACAAGTTTATACTAATCATAGATAAGGATAATAAGGAATTAACTAAGCATGGAGCATAGAAGATCAAATAGGAAATTAAATACGTAAGCATGCTTTTCTAATCTAAGCTAAACAATTTAACATATTTGTGCAATTTCATAGAAGAAAAACAATTTATGTTTTAGGAAGGGAAAAATGGGATTTTTGCAATAACGGCCCATGTATGTACTCGTCACCTCACGTACACGGCGCCCACACAACAAATAGTATAATATATCCTAAGGGGGAAGTCTCTAACACAAGGTTAGGCAAGCTACTTACCTCGACCACTCAAATCAACTTGAAACCACGTTCTTGCCACGAGTACCCAACTCTGAATGGCCCGAATCTATTCAAATAAATCGCATGATGTAAATATAACTATAAGCAACTAGTTCAACTAATCAATTTGAAGCTAAAACGCGAAATTTGGAAAATCGCCCCAAAAAGTCCCCGGGACCCACGCCTCGAAATCGGGTGAAATTTACAAATTCCGAACACCCATTCACTCACGAGTCTGACCATACCAAATTTACTCAAAACTGATACCCAATTCTTGATCAAAACCCAAAAACTCTGCCTAGGAACTTTTCTCAATTTTCCCCCAATTTTCACTCCAAATCCGAAATTAGATGATAAAATTAAGCACAGATTAACGGGAATTAATCACAACTCAGTAAGAATCACTTACCCCAAATACCCACGTGAAAACTCCTTCAAGAATCTCCTAATCCCGAGCTCTCAAGTCCAAATTGAGAAAAATGACTTAAACCCTCGTTTTGGAACATTTAAATCTGCCCCCAAGCATTTCTTCATCGCGATCGCGAAGCACAAAAAGATCTGCCCCTAATTTAACCTTACGTGATCGCGGAACTACCTGCACGTTCGTGTTTCACTACCAAACAACCCCATGCGATCGCAACCTGCCTCACGCGATCGCATAGAGAAATCGCTTCAACCTTCACCAGCTGCCTTCCTTCTACGCGAACACGACCCTGGCCATGCGTTCGCGAAGCACATCACCACACTCACACGCGATCGCGACCAGACCTCTGTGATCGCATAGTACAAAACCAACGTGGCCCCCATCTAAGCCTACGCGATCGCGAACTTACTCCTGAGATCGCGTAGAAGAAAACCAGAAGAAAACACCAGCAAAATCTGCCAACTTTCCAAGTCCAAAAATGACCCGTTGAGCATCCGAAACACATCCTAGGACCTCGAGACCTCAACCAACCATGCCAACACCTCCCATAACCTTATTCAAACTTAGTCGAGCCTTCGAATCACCCAAAACGACATCAAAATACCAAATTAACCCCAAATTCAAGCATAAGGATTTCTAAACTTCCGACGCCAACGATGTCGAAACCATCCAAACCACGTTCGAATGACCTGAAATTTGACACACAGGTCACAAATGACACTACGAACCTACAACCACTTATGGAATTCCATTCCGAGCTCGATATCAAAATTTCCCTTATCGGCCGAAATCGCCGAAAATCTAACTTTCGCCAATTCAAGCCTAAATCTACTACAAACCTCCAAAACACATTCGGGCGCGCTCCTAACCCAAAATCACTCAACGAAGATAACAGAGTTGATGGAATTCCATTCCGAGCTCGATATCAAAATTTCCCTTATCGGCCGAAATCGCCGAAAATCTAACTTTCGCCAATTCAAGCCTAAATCTACTACAAACCTCCAAAACACATTCGGGCGCGCTCCTAACCCAAAATCACTCAACGAAGATAACAGAGTTGATGGAATTCCATTCCGGGTCCGTTCTTCACACAGTTCTGACTACGGTCCAATTCCTAAGGCTTAAACTCACAAATAGGGACTAAGTGTCCCAAAACTCTCCGATAATTCCATAACTAATCGCTCCAGCAAGTCCCAATAGCAGAAACAAACATGGAGAAAACAATTATTAAGGGATCGGGGATCTAACTCTCAAGATGACTGACTGGGTCGTTACATCCTCCCCTTCTTTAAACAATCGTTCGTCCTCGAATGAGTATAAAGACATACCTGAAGTTGTGAAAAGATAAGGGTACTGGCTGCGCATATCCTGCTTAGTCTCCCAAGTCGCCTCCTCGACCGACTGACTTCTCTACTGGACCTTTACTGATGCAATATTCTTTGACCCGAGTTTTCTGACCTGCCTATCCAAAATGGCTACTGGCTCCTCAACATAAGATAGATTCTTGTCCAATTGGACTGAGATTAAATCCAATACATGAGTCAGATCACCGTGATACTTCCAGAGCATAGACACGTGGAATACCGGATGAACTCCTGCTAGCCTGGGAGGTAAGTCAAGCTCATAAGCAACCTCCCCAACACGTCGCAATATCTAAAAAGGGCCAATAAACCTCGGACTCAGCTTACCCTTCTTCCCGAACCTCATGATGCCCTTCATAAGCGATACCCGAAGCAAAACCCGGTCACCAGTAGTAAATGCCAAATCACGAACCTTCCGATCCGCATAAATCTTCTGCCTGGACTGGGTTATGCGAAGTCTCTCCTGAAGCACCTTCACCTTGTCCAGGGTATCCTGGACCAAATATGTACCCAACAATCGGGCCTCACCCGGCTCAAACCAACCTACTGGGGACCAGCACCACCTACCGTACAAAGCCTCATACGATGCCATCTAAATGCTGGACTGGTAATTGTTGTTTTAGGAAAACTCTGCGAGTGGAAAGAGCTGGTCCCATGACCCTTCGAACTCCATCACACATGTGCGAAGCATATCCTCAAGAATCTGAATCGTGCGCTCGGACTGCCCGTCCATCCGAGGGTGAAAGGTTGTGCTCAGCTTCACCCTAGCACCCAACTCCTGCTGTACGGCTCTCCAGAACCGTGTTGTGAACTGTGTACCTCTATCTGAAATGACAGATACTGGAATACCGTGAAGGCGAACGATCTCCCTGATATAAATCTCGGCCAATCTCTCAGATGAATAAGTGGTCAATACTGGGATAAAATGAGGTGACTTGGTCAGCCGATCCACGACCACCCAAATAGCATCGAACTTTCTCAAAGTCCGCGGAAGTCTAACTACAAAGTCCATGGTGATCCGCTCCCACTTCTACTCGGGGATCTCTAACCTCTAAAGTAATCCACCAGGCCTCTAGTGCTCATATTTGACCTGCTGACAGTTGAGACACTTGGCCACAAACACCACTATATCCTTCTTCATCCTTCTCCACCAATAGTGCTGTCTCAAATGCTGGTACCTCTTCGCGGCACCTGGATGAATGGAGTACAGCGAGCTATGAGCCTCCTCAAGAATCATCTCCCGAAGCCCATCTACATTGGGCACACAGATTCGGCCTTGCATCCTCATCATGCCATCAACATCTATAGTCACATCTCTGACATCACCTCGTCGGACCCTGTCCTGAAGAACCAGAAGGTGGGGGTCATCATACCGACGCTCTCTGATGCGGTCATAAAGAGAAGATCGAGCGACCACACAAGCTAATACCCGGCTAGGCTCTGAAATATCCAATCTCATGAACTGACTGGCTAAGGTCTGAACATCCAAGGCTAAGGGCCTCTCAGCTGCTGGAAGATAAGCCAAACTCCCCAAACTCTCTGCCCGGCGACTCAGGGCGTCGGCCACCACATTGGCCTTTCCCGGGTGGTATAATATAGTGATATCATAGTCCTTCAGTAGCTCTAACCACCTCTGCTAACGTAGATTGATGTCCTTCTGCCTGAACAAGTGCTGCAAACTCCGGTGATTAGTGTAAATCTCACAGGGAACACCGTACAAATCATGACGCCAGATCTTCAGGGCGTGAAAAATAGCTGCTAACTCGAGTTCATGAACTGGATAATTCTTCTCATGCACCTTCAAATGTTTGGACGTGTAGGCAATCACCCTACCGTCCTGCATCAATACCTCCCCAAGGCCAATCCTCGAGGCGTCACAATAGACAGTGTAGGACCCCGAACCTGTAGGCAACACTAATACTGGGGTTGTAGTCAAAGTTGTCTTGAGCTTCTGAAATCTACCCTCAAAATCCTCGATCCACCTAAACGGAGCATCCTTCTGGGTCTGTCTGGTCATAGGTGTTGCAATAGATGAAAATCCCTCTACAAAACGGCAGTAGTACCCTGCCAACCCAAGGAAACTGCGGATCTCCGTAGCTGATGACGGTCTAGGACAACTCTGCACCGCCTCCACCTTCTTCATATCTACCTTGATCCCATCACAAGATACTATGTGGCCCAAGTATGCCACTGAATAAAGCCAGAATTCACACTTAGAGAATTTTGCATACATTAGAGAATTTTGCATACAATCTCTTCTCCCTCAAAGTCTGAAGCACGATCCTCAGGTGCTGCTCATGATCTTCCCGGGAACGGAATATACCGGGTTGTTGTCAATAAACACAATGACGAAAGAATCAAGATAAGGTCGGAACGCGCTGTGCATCAAATGCATAAAGGCTGTTGGGGCATTGGTCAGCCCAAATGACATGACAAAAAACTCATAGTGACCATATCTGGTCCTGAAGGCAGTCTTCGAGATGTACGGCTCCCGAATCTTCAACTGATGATAGCCAGAACGGAAGTCAATCTTGGAAAATACCCTGTAACCCCGTAATTGGTCAAATAAATCATCGATGCGAGGAAAAGGATACATGTTCTTCACTGTAACCTTGTTCAGCTGCCGATAATCAATACACATACGCATAGAACCATGCTTTTCTTCACAAATAATATCGGAGCACCCCAAGGTGATACACTGGGCCTGATGATACCCTTATCAAGCAACTCCTGCAAATTATCCTTCAACTTAGGAGGAGCCATACGGTAAGGAGGGATAGAAATGGGCTGAGTTCCCGGCAACAAATCGATGCCGAAATCAATATCTCTATCGGGCGGCATACCCGGAAGATCAACTGGAAATACATCAGGGAAGTCCCTCACTACTGAGACTGACTCAACTGAAGGGGTATCAACACTGACATCTCTCACATAGGCCAAATATGCATCACATCCCTTCTCAACCATCCGCTGAGCCTTAAGAAATGAAATGTCCCCTGCGGGAAGTATACTCTAAGGTACCTCTCCACTCTAATCTCGGCAAGCCTGGCATAGCCAATGTTACGGTCTTAGTGTGACAATCAAGAATAACATAATGGGGCGACAAGCAGTCCATGCCCAAGATAACATTAAAATCTACCATACCGAGTAATAACAAATCAACACTGGTCTCAAAACCACTAAGAGTAATCAAACACGACCGATATATGCGGTCCACAACTAGAGAGTCTCCCACGGGAGTAGATACATAAACATGGGAACTCAAAGAATCCCGAGATATCCCCAAATGTGGAGCAAAATAAGATAACACATATGAATACGTAGAGCCTGGGTCAAATAATACTGATGCATCCCTATGACAGACATGGACAATACCTGTGATGACTGAATCTGAAGCAACAGCCTCGGAACGGGATAGAAAGTCATAGGACCTAGCCTAGCTTCCCCCTCTAGGGAGACCTCGACCTCCCCGACCTCCACCTTGAGTTTCCTGAGGAGGTGGAGTGGCAGCTGGGGCTGGAAGAATAGCCGGAGGACCCGGTGGAGCATGTGAAGCCTGATAAATCTGTGAAGATGTACCCCTCCTAGCTCTGGGGCAATCTCCAACCAGGTGACGAGTGTCACCACACTCAAAATAATCCCTCGGAGGACACGACGGCTGAGACTGACTCGGACTTGGCCTGCTGGACTGGCCGGTAATAGCTCCTCGAGCTGGATGCATACTGGCGATGCATAATAGGGCTCCTAAGGTCTAGGAGGATCTGGAATACCGTTGGCTGCTGGAAGAGCTGAATGAACAAGGCGACTCATGAAACCCCTACCATAGCGTTCTGCTGGTGCACGAGCTCCTGAATAATGACCAGTCTCTCGAGACCTCTTGGCCTCTCTCTCCTCTCTGTCCAGGGCAAACATGCCCTCTACCCTCCTGGCGATACTCACTACCTGCTGATAAGTGATATCCATCTCTAACTCCTTGGCCATACTGGTTCGAATACTGGGGTAGAGTCCCTCAATGAAGAGTCGAACCCTCTCTCTGACTGTGGAAACCAAAGCCGGTGCATGACGAGCTAACTCACTAAAACGGACCGCATACTCCGACAAAGTCATAGCACCATGGCGCAACTGCTCAAACTCTGCACCCAAGCATCCCTGAGGCTCTGAGGGACATACTCTCGCAAAAACATCTCTCAAAAAAACTGAGTCCAATTGAGTGAGGCTGCCTCGTCCGGACTACCTAGCTCATAGGCACGCCACCACTGATATGTCGCTCCCCTCAACTGGAAAGCGATGGAATAAACCCTACTCGTCTCCATAATGCCCATAGTGCAGAGAATATGATGACACTCCTCAAGAAACCCATAGCATCATCTGAAGCAAGTCCGCTGAAAGTAGGTGGGTGGTACTTCTTGTACCTCTCAAGTCTGAGCTGCTCTGCCTCAGAAGCAACTACCCTGGTCTCATGCTGAACCGGAGCCACTGGGGGCATAGGAATATACTCTGGGGCCTGATCAACTTGTCCCCTCTACTTAGGAGTGCGAGCTGCGGGAGTCTGTGACCCTCCCCCGGCCTGAGATTTAGCGGGAGCTATCGGAAGTAGTACAGCCTGAGCTAGAGTGCTGAACATGCTCATGAACTGAGCTAAAGTCTCCTGGAGGGCTGAAGCAGCAATAGGGATCTCCGGTGCCGGCCCTCCAGTTGGAGTTGCTGGGGTCTCCTCTGCAGCACCTCTCGCAGGTGCTTGGGCTGCACCGTGTGGTCGTCCTCTACCCCGGCCCCGGCCTCTGGCGGCTCTGGCAGGGGGGTCGGGTGCCTGATCGTCGGTCCTCCCAGTACTGGTCCTCACCATCTATAGGAAAGAATAGAATAGAATTTTAGAATTTTGATGTCAATAACTCGCACGACAAGGAAATTAAGAAAAAATATGATTGTTCTTAACAGTTACATAGCCTCCCGAAGATAAGTATGTATGTCTCCGCACCGATCTGCGAGACTCTAATAAACCGGCTTGTGACTCGCGACTCCTATGAACCTAGGGATCTGACACCAACTTATCACGACCCGATTTACCCTCCGAAAGTTATCATGACGGCACCTAGTCTCTAAGACTAGGTAAGCCAAAAACTAAGGAAAAACTTTAAGAAGAACACAATAAATAAAGGAAATAAGGGCATAATCTAAATAGAAAAATGATGTAGCTCAGCTAATATACAAAAAATATACTCCCAAAGACCTAATGTCACAAAGTCACAAGCTTCTAATAACTACTGTAGCTCTAACAAGTTTGGAGATACATAAGAAAAGACTCTAGACGATGGAGTAGAAGGGGACTCTGAGGATTCTGCGGACGTGGCTAAAATACCTTGTAGTCTCCTAGAATCAACATCAAATACTATCCTTAGGCTGATAGCTCGTACCTGGATCTGCACACGAAAACATGTGCAGAAAAGGGCATGAGTAGACCACATTGGTACCCAGTAAGTGCCAAGCCTAACCCCGGTTAAGTAGTGACGAGGTCAGGTTAAGGCCCTACTGGAGTAAATATAATCAATTTAAAATAGTACAAAAGATAAGTAGATTCTATAGTAACAATTAAAGAAAATGCTCGAAAGCTTAACAGTCAAGGGAGACCTCGGCTCAAAACAAGGTAAACACAAGGTGAAATCTCCCGGGATACCGTCCCGTAGTTCCAGATGATTGTGCAGTGCAGGGAGATCTCCCGGAATACGTCTGTAGTTCCAAAATAAATATGCAGTACAGGGGGATCTCCCGAAATACGTCTGTTGTCTCAAAATAAATATGCAATACAGGGGGGTCTCCTGGAATACGTCCGTAGTCCCAAAGTAAATATAAAGTACAGGGGGATCTCCCGGAATACGTCTGTAGTCCCAATTTAAATATGCCACACAGGATGAATGACAATATGAAGTACAGGGGGATCTCCCGGAATACGTCTGTAGTCCCAAATTTAAATATGCCACACAGGATGAATGACAAGTATAACATCGAATTTACAAGTTTATACTAATCATAGATAAGGAGAATAGGGACTTAACTAAGCATGACACATAGAAGATCAAATAGGAAATTAAACGTTTAAGCATGCTTTTCTAATCTAAGCTAAACAATTTAACATATTAGTGCAATTTCATAGAAGAAAAAACAATTTATGTTTTAGGAAGTGAAAAATGGGATTTTTGCAATAACGGCTCGTGTACGTACTCGTCATCTCATGTACATGGCGCCCACACAACAAATAATATCAAACATCCTAAGGGAGAAGTTCCCAATACAAGGTTAGGCAAGCCACTTACCTCAACCGCTCAAATCAACTTGAAACCACGTTCTTGCCACGGGTACCCAACTCCGAATGGCCTGTATCTATTCAAATAAATTGCATAATGTAAATATAACTATAAGCAACTAGTTCAACTAATCAATTTGAAGCAAAAACGCGAACTTAGGAAAATCGCCCCAAAAAGTCCCCCGGGCCCACGCCTCGTAATCGGGTGAAATTTACAAATTTCGAACACCCATTCACTCACGAGTCTAACCATACCAAATTTACTCAAAATTGATACCCAATTCTCGATCGAAACCCAAAAACTCGGCCTAGGAACTTTTCTCAATTTCCCCCCAATTTTCACTCCAAATCCGAAATTAGATGATAAAATTAAGCACAGATTAGCGGGAATTAATCAAAACTAAGTAAGAATCACTTATCCCAAAAACCCACGTGAAAACCCCTTCAAGAATCGCCTAATCCCGAGCTCTCAAGTCCAAATTGAGAAAAATGACTTAAACCCTCGTTTTGGAACATTTAAATCTGGCCCATGCATTTCTTCATCGCGATCGCGGCACTTGCCTCACGATTGCGAAGCACAAAACGGTCTGCCCCTCATTTAACCTTACGCGATCGCGGAACTACCCACCGTTCGTGTTTCGCTGTCACAAAACCCCACGCGATCGCAACCTGCCTCACGCGATCGCGTAGAGCAATTGCCTCAACCTTCACCAGCTCCCTTCCTTCTACGCGAACGCGACCATGGCACACGTTCGCGAAGCATAACACCATACTCACACGCGACCAGACCTCTACGGTCGCATAGTACAAAACCAACGCGGCCCCCAGCTAAGCCTACGGGATCGCGAACTTACTCCTGCTATCGCATAGAAGAAAACCAGAAGAAAAACACCAGCAAAATCTGCCAACTTTCCAAGTCCAAAAATGGCCCGTTGGGCATCCGAAACACACTCGAGGCCCTCGGGACCTCAATCAACCATGCCAACACCTCCCATAACCTCATTCAAACTTAGTCGAGCCTTCGAATCACCCAAAACGACATCAAAATACCAAATTAACCCCAACGATGCCGAAACTCGCCAACGATGCCGAAACTCGCCAACGATGCCGAAACCATCCAAACCACGTCCGAATGGCCTGAAATTTGACACACAGGTTACAATGACACTACGAACCTATAACCACTTCCGAAATTCCATTCCGAGCTCGATATCAAAATTTCCCTTATCGACTGAAATCGCCGAAAATCTAACTTTCGCCAATTCAAGCCTTAATCTACTGCAAACCTCCAAAACACATTCCGAACGCGCTCCTAACTCTAAAACCACTCAACGGAGCTAACAGAGTCGATGGAATTCCATTCCACGTCCGTCTTCACACATTTCTGACTACAGTCCAATTCCTAAGGCTTAAACTCACAATTAGAGACTAAGTTTCTAAAACTCTCCGAATTCCATAACTAATCGCTCCGGCAAGTCCCAATAGCAGAAACAAACGTGGAAAAAACAGCATGTAAAACTCACACCAAAATTCATGTCCAACACATTTTCATCGTCCAAATCAGTATTTTCAAAAAATATTTGGGAATCCATTTCCAAACGGGTCCTACATGAGCCCGCTTTCTTCTTCTTTTGTATTTGGCGCCATTTGACAGCTTCTTCAGCAAGCTTCTCCTTCTGGAAAGTCTAAACCCTTTATCTGTTTCTCTTAGAGTGATAAAATTCCCAGGCTACCTGAAATTTTGCTCATCTTCTTCATTCTGATTTGTGACATGATCCGAAGAGAAATATGAGACATTCATTGGTTCAGAAACCGGGGGTATGTCATCTTATCCACCATTAATTTATTCCTATTTTCCCGCATCAGAATTTCAGTTCACTTTTTATGTGGTTTGGTATGGCGAAAAAAATTATTTCTTTGGGAAAATCATTTTTAGGAGTTTGGTTTAGTGTAAAATTTGGTGAATAGTCGTGCAATACCTCGAGTGTATTTGTATTTACTCTCAATCAAATATTATCAAACAGTATTTGGCTGGTGAGTGGAAAATACTTTCCAGAAAAATTAAAGAGATTAGTAATATTATTAGCAAATTGGAGAATGTTTTGATGAAATTGTTGAATGCAAAAATATCTGAGTGCTTGTTAAAGAAAGTAATATGAAGTTAAAAAATTAAGATAATTGTAAGAAAACTCACTTTCGCCCATAATCGAGGAAAGTCATGTTTCCCTTTTGACGGAATTAGTTTACTTGGAAAATGGCTTCCGTCCTACATAACTTTCTCATGAAAAACATTATATTGAAAATGATTTTAGTAGTACCAAAACTACCAATCGCACCCATAAAATAAGAAATACTACAGGTTACAACAATATCTGACTATCTATTGAAGTAAGTGAAGTATGGATATTTGTTTTTAAAAAATGATTTCTACTCAGTACTCATAGGTGAAAGGCATCATTTTTTTCCTTTGGTAGCAAATGATTTTCCTTAGAGAAAATATTTTCCACATTTTGATGTAACCACATATAGGAAATTGTTTTTCTCAATCTGAAAAAAGCATCTTCTGCGATACCAAACACACGACCTCATTCATCGGATTATATTCAGGCGACTTAACAATTGTTATTTCGAGCTCCCTAATTGTAGTTGCCATGTTGCTCTGGTGTTTTTTTCCCTAGAGAATAGATGACGAAAGAAGGAAGGAAAGGCTTGAGGCGTGATACGATTGCAATTGCCTGTCTATGGGGTTAGCAGATAACCTCCTTTGGGATACAACGAGCCTATTATCAGTTGAACTTGAAGTCTTTTATAAATATTTCACTCCATTATTACAAACTATATAGTAACATTTTTCGTATGGGATATGTAGTCAAGAATATCCGATCATCAGTAATAACCATCTTAACAAGGACTTTCCAATTGTAGAGAACGAATTGGAGCTCCTATAACTTATTATCTCTTCATTTCTTTAGAATGTCCATGGATTTTAGGCCTATATGTGCTTTAATAATAATAGGCCTATCAGGTATCCAAATACTGAATATTCCTAATGCAACTCTAGCAGTGTCCTACTTTTCTTATGCTTCATACCAGTGGCTTTCAGATGTTCAATAAGTTTGTATACATCAATCTGAAAGACAATTGAGCACATCTCTACAAATTCAAAGAAAGTTGTATCCTTTTCAGGTCAGAAACTTCAGCACTAAGTTCTCTTTGCCATCCTTTATAAAGCGCGTTAACAAGTTGACCGATAGTCAGAAGGATGCTATAAGTAGGACTGGATTTGGCAGTTTGCTCCTCATTCCAGATCAAATGCTTTCGAAAAACCTATTAGTTGAACTGATGGAAAGATGGGATTATGAGAAGCGTGCTTTTGTACTTTCTCCGGGTGAAATAACCATATCTCTCTTGGATGTTGCATTGATCTTGGGATTACGAGTCACTGGAAATCCAGTAGTTCTACGAGCAGATACACCTTTCTTGGATCTAGAAAGAGGATATGGTGTTGCCCTGTGGAATAGAAAAATCACTGTTGCATCATTAGAACAAAGACTTGATTCTCTTGCTGAGACCAACAATGAAGATTTTGTGAGGACATTCGTGTTATTCATGTTTGGAACTTTTCTTTTCCCAAGTACGAGTGGTAAAATTGATTCCCGGTACCTTTATCTTCTCGAAAACCTTGATCACGTGAGTAAATTTTCATGGGGAGCAGCTGTTCTTGCAGATGTATTTCACTGGTTGTATAAGAGAAAGAAGGAAAAAGTGCAATATGTTGGAGGTTGTCTTATTTTTCTTCAAGTAAGTTTAACAATCTCTAATATTTACTTTAGTAAACTCAGCTAATTTGTGTGTTACCTATGGAACAGCTCTGTTTCATTTGATGAATATTTGACAAGAAGTATTTATGACAAATATACATTGTATCCACTCTATTAACTCCAAACTGAAAACTCAAGCCCTCAGTGTAATTTGAATAGGTATGGTGTCTTGAACACATTGACATTGCTCGTCCAAGTTTAATGGATTGCTGCTCTAAGTTCCCACGTGTCTGCAACTGGGGAAGTGCTAAATCTCATCAGAGACACTGGTTCGCTAGCAAATTCAAAGAACTAGAGGCTAATCAGGTAATAAGGTTAACAGCAGTTGCGTTTTACTTTGTCTGATCCGGATTTAATTTCCATCTTTTTAGGGTCGTGAGAAATTGTGCTCTTGAATAAAAACATAACTTTCCTTTGCTATTTTGGCTCAGATATAAAAGCAAAAACAATCATTCTTTTCGCTATTTGAGCTCAGATACAAATTGAAGAGGACTCTGGGGTACAATAAGAGTTAGAGTTAGTACTAACCTATTTCACAGACAGTAGTAAATGGAAGGAAAGTTAGGAATATGAAGGAGATGTTTTCTAATATTTCTTCTTGAATACATTGTTTTACTTTCTTTCCCTTTCCTTCTATTGTTGTCCCCCCTTATCTCCATTCATAGCTTCTGAAATCCAAGTTTGGGGTCTCATCAATGCCAAACAGCGATTTTGGAAACATGACGAGTTTTATTATGCTTTGGAAAATTAACTTCTAGCGACTCTCACTCAATCTCCAGATAATTTGGAACCTTGAACCGACTTCTGATGAGTCCAATACTGACATAATCAAAGAGTTGATAGAGGCAGAACAGAGAAAAACATGGCCTGACATGAACCAACAATCTTCACTAGCTACTTGCTCTCGTACTGTAAGTCCTTCTTCCTCTTTTGACATATGTTTTTGTACTTCAAGCTCTTTTATCCAAATAATTTATGATAGAGATCCATTATTTGCCATATTAATTGGAAAAAAGATTGTAGATTAACTTCTTTCTGTTAACAGGACCGTACTGTGAAAAATGGATATCAACCAATGGTTGTTGACCTGGAAACTGAATCAGAGAGTGAAAGTAGCAGGGTGGCATATAGAATTCAAAGTCTTTCTTCTGGTTCATCCGATAAAGTTAGTTTGCATGAAACTGTATCACGATCTTCTGCATGCCACTATGCGGGGAAAGAAAAAGAACGTACAGAGCTTTCACAGTCTTCAGGAGCAGATATCGCTATAGTAATCAGCAGTGATGTGAGCTGATATTCTTTTTGTTTCTTGTTTATGTGTTTATTTTGCTAGAATATCACTTAATGCAGAGGATCTTGGTATCTGTTTATGCAGGACGATTTGGAGGATGATCTGAAGAAGAAAAACCAGACTCTGGAAAAGCAAATACTTCAACTAAAGAACAGAAACGGTGATCTGATGAGAGAGAATGAAATTCTGAAATACCAACTCTCCTCAAGCCTAAAGTTTAAAGAGCAGAACGTTAAACTACAAGAAGAAAATGAAAGTTTGCAACAGGAGAATGTGAAACTACAAGAAGAAAATGAAAGTCTGCGGCAGGAGAATCAAGCACTGAGCTTATCAACCAGTACTCTGGTTAGTCGATTAGGAAATCTTTTGTCTGATGGGATCAAGGAGGAGTGTTAGTAATATGAGATGTATTTTTTTTTTTTTTTTGTTGAAATGTGAAGGCAAAGTTTCATCTGAATTTTATTCTTTGCAATTCTTAAAACTAACAGTGGTATCATGGAATGAACAAAAATCTAGTGGCATGCGAATTGGCTAGTCTATTAAGTGTTTCCGGAGGTGATTTTACTTAACTGGAGTTATTCTTGAATTGTTCTCTAATTATACTGGAAGTGGCATTTCCTATATATATTACTTAAGAGAATGAATAAAGATAATTGTCAAAATTTGAAGAAATTTACACATCTGAACTACCTAGGTATACACCCTTCTCTGAAGGGCAATCTACCATCAACCAGACATGGTATATATGCCCCCCCTCCCCCCCCCCCCCCCC